>QYTT01090916.1:0-23399 GCA_006980735.1 Dasypogon diadema
TATATATATATATTTGTTGGGTACAAAAAGAATAGTCTAGTTTGGCTCAAAACATTGCAAAATTTGTTAATCTAAAGTTGGTTAGTCCGTGTTTTACTATTCATCACCTTCCACATCGAACGGCACAAATGAGAGGTCTTCAATAAATTGGTGGGATATACAGAGATAAATGTGATAAATCTTTCATCTTTTCTTCTGAAAGTTTTCTTCCATTAGGATATAATAAGGGTAGTTCTATGCTGCTTAAGGTTTTAGTTCTACTGTGATCTCTTCGTGTATGAAACGGAGTATCATTATTATAATCTGCCTTTATTTTTAATATGCGTGGATTCTCCTTTTCAATCTTTATTATGACAGTCTTAAGCCATTCAACTTTTGATCCATAAGCAACAATTGCAGTGGGACGAACCGAGAAATGCTTAGGAAGTTTATGACCACTTCTAGGTTATGTAGAAATTTGTGCCATTTTGCAAACAAGCATACCCTCTCTATTTCTTCTATCTCTATGGTTAGTAAGCGTTTAACTTAGATGGTCCTGAGGGTTTTCCAATTTCCTCCCACGACTTACGCCACAATAATCCACCAAAAATGAGCAGGACTTTCTATTCTAGCAGTGTGTCACTGCCATGAATGTTGCCAACACTTCTCTGAACCCGTTTTTAGACCGGAACAAACGATTGATAGGTTTGTCGACATGCAGTCCTGATCTTAACCCCTTAAAAAATAATACCCCATATATTTTTTAAGGGGTTAAGAGGGAATAGCAAGAGAAATTTATAGAAATGGCCGTCAATATGCCAATTTACCGATTTTAAAGACTGCAAATTTAAATACTTGGGAGAACATGAGTAATGAAATTATGCGAAAGCTTATAAAATCAGTGCCAGACAGAATTTTTGCCACAATTCAAAAAAATCCTATAAATGAATTTTCCAATTGAACTTTATTTTAATGCGCGAAATTTCCTTCGGGTAATTTGCTTTTACTTTATTAATTGTAAATATATAATATCAGAATATTTGAGTTAAGTTTGTATAAATTAATAAACTAGTATTTTGCATATTTCTAAGTAATTATTTTTAATTGTATGGTACTCCTTTTAGAGAAATATGATGTGCTTAAAAAATTTCCTCTGTTGCAGCGCGTAGACTGTATTGAAGTAAATAGTGAAGGATAAGATCGGTTTGGAACGGAAGTAATTTAGCCACAGATTCTATGTACCCACTGTATGTGAGTCGCAGTGTGGTTATTGGATTTGATCAGATGTAATATACAGTTACTTTTTCAGATAATCTTTACAACTAGAACTCCCGGCTGCTTGCTATGGAGATATAAATAATACGCTGAATAATGCAAGAAAAAGGGAGGCTATTCGTTAAAATCACGGGTTTGATAGTGCTAGTGTTAATGTTACCCATTCTAAATTCGTTAGAATTGTTCTCTTTGCGTTTTAGACCCTAATATATATAAATGCTGAATGCTGCAGCAAATTTGAAAAATCTGTCATTTCAAAACGAACTTCTGTTATGTTATGTTTTACCTATTTACCATTGGGATTAATATACTTTTGGTAACGTGATAGCAGCTTTTTATAAAATTTTTGTACCCCGGTGTGCCAAGTTTTGGCAACTAAGCTCTCCATCATTGATTTCGTCAACAGTCCTGACTTCCTGAAAATGTGATAATCACTCGGTGTCAGGTTAGAAGAATACGGTGGGTGTTCGAAAATCTTCTATCTAAATTATTTCAGAAATTTTGTTGTTGTTGTTTTAGCGTAGTGAGGCCGAAATTACTCATACAACAGCAACATTTACTGGCTCAATAAGTTAAGGCACTCCCGTTTTGTAGACAGCCAAAATTTCTTTAAAACTTCACAGTATCTGCCTGCATTGATTATGGACCATTTTGACAAATAGTCACCCAACGAGATACTTAGATACTTATATTATCCCAAAACTGTTCCTCTTTAGCTTTTTTGTGTGAACCTTCGCTTGCTGTTCGGTCATATTCTGTCATTTGATCTCTTTGAAAGCAGACATGTTGTGGCAACACCAGTACTGAAAAATAACATTTTGTCTCAAATATTGTTGTGCATTGGGGTAAGTTATAATAAAACTTTTGTATTTGTAAACTGCATGCTTTTATTTATTTAATTCTGAGCAATATGCGCCTGTTGTCTGTAGGCTTATTGTCAAGAAGCGACTAACAAAACTTTACAACAGTTTCTGACATAACATAACCTAAAACTAACATGTGAACTGAGACAATACAGTCTAATACAAAATTAGATAACACTACATTCCTCCCTTATTACTAAAAGAATTAAACAAGTGAATAATGTCATAAAACAAATGAAATGATTATTTTTACGGTGAAAACCGTCTTGGTGGTCTTCTTATTCTGGTAGATCTTCTTGGAGTACTCAAAGATGTGGTGTCTCTAGTATTTCGTGAAGATCGTTACAACGGTCCGGTTGTCTTTTATTCCTCCTTCCTTCTCCAATGTTATCTTCTCAGTTGATGACGATACTTGTTGTTTATCAGCTGTAAGTGCACTATTTGGGGTGGAATTACTTGATTGCTGATACTACGAATGTGCTTGCTGAAAACTGTCGTTTGTCGATGTATGCTCATTTCCCGTTATTCTTTCAGGTAGCCTTAAATACACTATAGGTAAATGTGTCTCGTGACGTGGTCTAAGATGGTCAACATGTATTCTTCGCTCTCGCCCTTCAGTTGTCTTGACGACTTAAAATGACACACGGCTTCCATGTTTTTTCCATTGAATTCCATATATGAACTCCTTGTCCAGCTCTAAATTCCTTCTCAGGTTTGTCTCGCTTTAATTTTGCTTGCAGATTACGAAATTGTAATTCTCGTCGTTTATCAGGTTTGATGTTGTCTAGAATATGTGTTAAACGACAAGTCGACAACCAAACATTGATTCTGCTGGCGATTTACCAATAGTCGCATGATGTGTCGTATTTGGATCTACCTCCGTTATGATAACCTCGGTCTGTTTAGCGTTATATCTCATTTTCCACGTTTCGTTGTGTTCCAAACTTCACTGGACGTGCTGGATCCTGTACTGGCGCGGTGTGACTCCGTCTTACTTCAAAGTTGCCTATTTGTGCCTATTTCATTTCTAAACAAACTGTTGTTTTCTCCTAGGATTCACTCTAATTTATTTTTTGTGAATTTACTTGAGTTGTTTGCATTATTACATTTGTTGTTACTGAGACTGTATGAGCTATGCTTGTCTATTGTAGTGTTGTTGTTGATGTAGACTGCTTGAAATGACTTCTGTTGATTCCCAAGAGATACTTGCGCTTCCGCTTTACCCATAACCCTTATTATAAAACCACCGTAAGCCTTTAGATAGGACTCGTTGGACGTCAATTTTCTTTCTTCTATTGATATAATTTTTTTGTCCAATTGCAACTGGGCCATCCTTGCATACAGGTGGCTGTGGAGTTTGTATCTGCTAGAATATGTAGAGCTTTCTATAGTTATTGCATTGTAATTCTACTAGATGTCGCAGCATTTCGAGATTATGGAATATTTACTGAAAACCAGAAGCAAAGACTTTTAACATCTTGTGCAAAGACCGTTCAGACATGCAGCTAAATCTCGGAAGTTTCCATAGACCAATTTGGGAAGCAAACACTTTCATGAAAACATCAATACTTACAGCACAAGAATATTGATATATATTTCTGGAGTCAACCAGAATTTAGATACTTCTTTTATCACAAAATTTTAAATACACAGTTGGCAGTTATTAACAGGCATTAAATGTTTTACTTTTGCTCACTTAACGGAATGTAATGTAATGATTACTTCCAGTGATAGAAAACTGTCGCACTTTTTCTGGAAATTCCCATAAAACCAGTAAACACCACAATACAATCAGGAAATCTTTGGGTTTGCTGAGTTGTAACTTCGGTAGTGGAAGTGCTATGGCTTGAGTTGGATATTCGTCCTAAATCCGTAAAATATAATAAATTTTTAGAAACATTTATGGCGGAAAAAACTGGGGTAGGATTTTATATTTCGATAAGATAACCGAACAATAAGTGAAGCCGAAATACCGCGCCAAAGTTACGCACATTGCGAGCGACAGCGAACATTCGGATAGGGTTCACAGGTGACAGATTCGGAAATCATTTGTTCCTTTGTTATTATTGGGTTGTCTGTGGCTCGCTCTGCTAAGACACGAATTACATAATAAAACGTTTAAAAATTGATAAACAACTTCAAGGGTCCAAGGTAAGTCGTATCGTCGTATGTCAGTAGGACTTGATAGAGAGCGACTATAGTCGTTCATCGTAACGAAATGATGTAATCTGTGCCAGAAAGAAATTTTGACGAAATGCATGCTAAATTTATCGATATCTTGCTGCCAGTGTTACTTTCTTTTCTTAGACATTTATTTAATACCATGAATATCGTCCTATATCCATTCTCCCTTTCCAGATTATTAGCTATCTGGATGAGTATAATTTGTTGTCACCATATCATTTAGATAGAATCATAGTTGTACTACGGCTTTGGTTAAGATATCGGATAATGTTTGAAATTCAATTAATAGAGATGAAGTGACAGTACTTGTTCTCCTTGACCTTTCAAAGCTGTTGATTCATAAACTCATTGTGTGTTTTGAGTTTTCCGAATCGGCATGCAAGTTAATATGGTCTTATCTTATCCAGTGTCAACAAAAGGTCGTATGTAGTGTTGAGTCGTCTGATTTTTTACATGTCTCTAGTGGTGTACCTCAAGGATCTATTCTTTGATCTCTGTTGTTCTCAATTTTTATTAACGACCTCCCACTTATCCTTCGGGATCACAGGTTTCGTATATATGTGCCGATGATATACAGCTATACATATCTAGCCTAACTATGTGGACAGCAGATAATTAGCTGCATCTGAATCCTTTTAAACCAAATGCCATTATTATACATAAAGGTTTCTTTCCAACTGTCAACATTAATGGCACTACGATTCCATATAGTAATTTTATTAAAAACCTTGGTGTTATTTTTATTAGAATCTTAAATTTGTATGATTGTATTTGCGGCGTCATTAGTTGAGTGTACGGTGTGTTTCGTATGCTGTTAACGACTGCTCACTTTACACCACGTGATACTCGTATTATACTAGTAAAATCTATAATAGTTCCCATAATGATGTAGTAGCTGTGAATTATTTTGCAAGCTAGATTCGGTATGTGCACGGACTAAAATGTTTTGATCATGTCATTCCTTAGACTGGGACAATCTTCGGGTGCAACCTACATGTTTAACTCAGTTTTCGCTCTCTTTCATTCCTTTATAGAATTATTACGATAAAAAAGCCGAATTATCTCTATGTTAAGCTAAACTTCGGGTCATTTGGCCGTACTTTCATGTTGCCTACGCTTGCTTTTCGCTTTCGTGTGACTGAACAACAATTCCTTGTTTGATTAATTAGACTTGGGAATTCTCTTTCATTTCATATAAGAAGAAGCAGCGATAGGCCCAATTTTTTCAATATCCTCTTTGATTATCTTTGTACTACGTAATTCTTCTTAATGCTTTTTTTGTTTTTGTTTTTTTTCCTTCTTTTAATTTTAACTTTACTAGGTCATAATGTTTTGGATTTTAATTTTTTTTCTTCTCTTCTTTTCATCCATTATCCTGGACTTATCTATAAGATGTGATCTTTCTAGTGTTGTATAGCTGTTAAAAAAATAAATGAATTTGAATATCTAAAATATTATAGTGGCTTTATGAAAACTTCCACCACTGTAGGTCGCCGCAGCAATATTTAATGAAAGTATAGCTTATTCAAAATTAGAGAACAATAAAGCTCTAAATTGAACATGAAATATTCCATTCTTACCGCAATATTTCATGTTCATATCAAGAGAAGACACTACATTGATAAGTGCAAAAAGAGGCAACTTTTTCTCCTCGTTTGTACGGACTATCTAAAATCCACAAACAAAATACACCGATGGGGTGAGTAATCTTTAATATCAGTAGAAGGAGTTATATGTGAGAATTTGCAAACAAAAATAGTAAACAAATATAAAAAAAATTACTCCAATTGAGAAAAAAACCCTTTTTAAGGAAGCACCTACGTAATAAAGTTCTGCGTTATGGAGAATAATTATTTCGCATACAATCATAAGTTTTAGCTGAGAT
Source organism: Dasypogon diadema (assembly GCA_006980735.1). NCBI lineage: Eukaryota > Metazoa > Arthropoda > Insecta > Diptera > Asilidae > Dasypogon > Dasypogon diadema. The sequence goes on from QYTT01090916.1 coordinate 6,187, forward strand.
GATACTTGACCGATCGTGCGAAGTTTATGGGCACTCTGCCCTTCGCTATTGACCATAAAATGTTGGACAGCTGAATTTAAAAGCGGCCGTACAATAATTTTTGTTGAAGAACGTTCATATTATGCCAACTCATTGGATGGTTTCAACGATGCTGTAAAAGAAAAACGTCCGCATTGCACGCGTACACAAGTTTTGGTTCAAATGATGAGGTGATTGCTGAAACAAAAGCGCATTTTAAAGGGTTGGACAAATCACATTTTTTGGTGAGATACAAAAGATAGAAAAACTTTAGAGTAACAAGTGAAGGTCCCCAACCCCCAGACGCCGATTTCGATAAAATTTGGCACACATGTAGTACTCCGCGGACTGTATAGAAGTTCGCTTTCAAAGTGTGCTAATACTGCTCACCTTGGGGAAGATAGTCAAATTTAAATTAAATTTGAGGATTTTAGAACATTTTTTAACTTTAACGTCCTATAAGATTTGAATGACGAGGGGTACAGGGGTAGTTGAATATATAGGAAAAAGAATGGATTCTCTGCTTTCATTTAAATGTTTAATCACTTTACAAGAGCAGTAATGCTGAAGATATGTTGACCTTTATTAAAAAGTACAAAGCCCGACAAATGGTATACTTAGCAAATGTTTTTTTTTTTGCAGTTAGCTCCGAGGAAGGTGCCTGCGAATTTTATCTCATTTAAAAGCCTAAACCTACGCAATTAAATACAACTGGAATTTTAAGAATATCTTTATTAGAACGTGAAATATTAAAGTTCAAATTTCATAAAATTTAAATTTTCCGAGCTTTACGGGGAGAGGTATCTCCCCAAAGGGGCAGTATTAGCACACTTTGAAAGGGAACTTTTATACAGCTCGCCGAGTCCTACTTGTGTGCCAAAGTTTATCAAAATCGTCGTCTGCAGGTTGGTAAGTGTGTCGAACTAAAAAGAGAAAATATGTTGAAAAATAAAATGAATTTTACACATAAAAATGATTTTTCTTGTCAAAGCCAAAAATAACCCTCGTAATTAAGGGTTTGTGCCAATATGTTTTGTTCATTTGTCGACAATAATGATAATATCATTTTTGAAAATTCTTTTGAATTGAAATTTACATTACGTGTTTGTTGTTGTTCTGTATTTAATTGCTTTTTTCTATTAATCAATTCCTCTATTTACTTTTTTAATATATTATTTTCGTTCTTTAATATTCACATCGTGGGCTACTTATCACTTGATTCTTGGATTGACATAATCAGAGATGATCATGAATTGAAAAAAAACTTGATCATTCGGACAAAAGAGAAGAATTGGAATCCGCGATCGCCTGAAACATGAGCCACCGCGTCATGTACTGCCATATCGACCACCCAGAAAAGGCCATCTTCTACAAAATCTTTTATTTATTTATTTAATATTCAATATTTTACTAATAAAATAACTAAGGTAATGGCCATGGTAATCCTGTGAAATCAACAGGACCTCCTAATCCAGCATCAGCTTCTAGAAGGCTCATAATGACTGCCATAGCAGCCTCATCATTGCCATCGTTGGTTCCAATTTGACTTGATGAATCTTGTAAAGAAGCACTCATCACAGACGACATATCTCCATCATTGGCTGTAAAATAACCTATTTAATTTTACAAGTTCCTATCGGTATTTAGTATCGCGTACCGTTGTCTGAATTAGGAAGGAAATTGTTTCGCACGTGGTTATAGGTGGGAAGTGTTCCGTTTGGTCTTGGTAGCAAAGGCTGCATTATCCTACGATCGCCACTAATTTCTCCGCCCGAAGTACTGTTTTCTCCAGAGGACATATTTTGACTTGGATTACCACTACTATCTGGATCGGGGCTGCTTTCTATTCACAGATTTGGATAAGTTAAAAATACAATACAAGTGTGCAAACTTAACCACCTGACGACGAGTCACTTATCCGCCTTTGATAGTCTAGAACTTGTTCGGCAATTTGACGGCCAATTTTACTAGCTTCAACATGTGTGTTAATTATCCTATGAATTTCTCGGCCATTATCTGTAAAGACAAGCGGATTATAATAGACCGAAACAATTGCTCACCGAAGAGTAAAAATTTACTTTGATTGAAGAAATCAAAACTTCCTGGAATGTGATTACTACCATCGGGTCGATATCCCCCATTATCTCTATAGTCGTTTCTGTAAAAGAATTATATTAAATTAGGCCTACGTTATTTTAAGTGTTTCTAAATTATGTACAATACAACAGAATTCTTAGCTATCAGGTACTCAACATCTTTTGTCCATGGATTCTTGAAGGATTTCCATTCGGTCTGCAAACGAATGAAACCATTGTCTTTTGTACGGAAACGGTATGCTATTGTTGTTATCTTCTCTGAGCTTCGCAGAGCGGCTTTGTGCGATTCAGCTATGGCAGGAATATCTTCATGATGATAGTATTCGTACATGCTCGTCCCTAAAAGTTCTTGGGGCAAGAATCCAAGCACAAGAGTTGCTCTGAAAGAAAAAAAACCAAAAGTGTAAGATACATGAGAAACAGTTCTAGAATAAAATGGAGTCAAGTCCAGATTTTGACTTGATAACGTGAAATTTTAAAGCTTTCTTTTTACTTATATCTTAAGTCTGGTAAACCGTAGGTAGGACCAAACTTAAATCATAAATAAATAAATAAATCGAAAAACTTCCGGAAATGTATAAGCTTATACATAAACTTCAATATACGATGTCTTAAATATCTCTCAATTGGGAAACCAAGCAGAAATGCTATGTGAGGTCTAATATGCGAGTTCCTAGGAAGTCTAAATACGAAACGTAGAATATCATTATATGCTACAGTTAACCTCCTACGACATACTGAGTCAATACTACCAAATGTGAAATGCGGGATTACAAGTGACTTAACCAATTGTTTTCGCAGATTGAGCGACAACAAGCTAGAATTAACCTATAACAGCCTAAGGCAGTAAATTTTACCCAAACGAATACATGGTTACAACAGTTAATTCGGAATTGAGTTCTGCCCCCAGATCCTTCAGTGAATCTTTATATGGAAGAACAGTATCCGACTTAGGTATATTCGTTAGCATAGATATGCTCACATGCATCAACTATGACTATGAAGATTATTTATGAATAGACTCAATAAGAGGGGTTCAAGAATGGAACCCTGACGTACTCCATAGTTGAGGAGCAAAAAATCAGAAAAGTCATTTGCTATCACATTGGAAGCAGCCTTGTAGAACGTTCCTAATGAGTTTAATTGCCGCAAAAGTAAACGAGAACTGACCCAATAGTTTTCTCAATAGCTGTCAATAGCCTAATTCCTTTCTTAGTCTATTAGCGGGTATTATTACTTTCTCATCGATTTTGGTGGTCTTTTATGACCTATATCTCGAAGTGGTCGTTCAATAAGTCTTAATCAAGGGCGGAATATGGTTCTGGGTCTTGGAACCCTGTAGCCGTCCCCTAATTTGTTAAGATGTCGGATTTTTCGATCCCTTTGATCGTATCCTGAAACTCAATAAAGTTTTAGCTATTTCCCAACACACATCTACTGAGTTTTTGTACACAATCCATTGGTAGAGATAAATTAACATCTGTCCGATCCAAGCACTTGACCATCTTTTAAGTAGTCCAATGCATGCAAAGACTAACAACCACATGTTTAACTCGTGAACTGAGGGATATCTCCTCAGGTTTACATAACAGGACAGATTTAGGTTTTCAGAAAAGATTTCTGCACCCTTAATCATGGATTCGTCTGTAAATAACCCTCAGTCCCTACTGTGGTCGTGATCTGACATTAATAAGAGTTTTGTGAAACCTTTCGGTTATCTTAATCTTCGAGGAGAGAACAGAGAAGGAGCGGAACAACAGAAAAAATCCCATGCAACTTAGGTGAAGCAAAAAATTTTGCGAATGTGTGCGTGTTTGACAGCTAGGGCTAGAAAATTCCCATTCAAATTTCCTGGGTTAACCCAAACTGTCAATTTTTACACTCTAAAGTGAGTCGGAATTTCTAGATGTTTGCGAGCAAATTGGCTTCACTTTTGGCTCGTTGTTTCCGCTCCGTTTCCAATGTATGCTCGAAGATCTTGACCCTCTTATTTGGTTGAGTTCCCTAATATCTTTTAACTGGTCCAGGATTTTCCTATGCCCATACTTATACTCCTTGTTAAGTAACATGTACCGTTCCGCTGCATGCTGCGTATCGCCTCTATTGTCATCTCATCTTCTTCACAAATAGATCCAGTGGTAGCAGTCTCAAGAGAGTTTTAAGTATATCTGTGGATGTGGTGTAAAAAGCGGCCGCAATCCCAATGTACGCTATTCTTCCTACCCTATCCAGTTACCTAACGATTACCTGGTATACCTTAGGTAACCAGACTGCCGCAGCAAATATCAGGACAGGTCTGACCACCATTGTGTATATCCATTACGTTGACGTTGACGAGATACGAAAAAGGTTTCATTTAATTCGAAAACAGTTTCATTCGATCCGAAAATGGTTTAGTTTAATCCGAAAATGCTAGATACCCATAATTTCATGTCTCTATGCTTCCAAATATTGATCGGTTCAGTTACTCACAATATATTGCATCTCTTTATTATAAAGTATTTTCGGCTGCCTTGTTGTCATAACTAATATTTAACTCATTAAGATGGAACCTACCTAATACGTGCAATCTACGGTGGCGCAGTAGTGTTGCCTTAAATGGAGAATTTCGGAATAGCTTTAATATAATTTCATGTGATCCCCTATACAATATCAGCTGAATTATAGTCCACGTATAGAGTACACGATGGCAACATTTAAAAGTATGCCGAAATGCTAGAATTATAACATGTCTCACCACCGCATTTTGGGAATTATATTATAATTAGGCGCAACGCTTTACCCAGAATGGAAGAAACACGAAAACAATAGATCGTACTAAAAGTAACTACTCCGCAGTGTTCCAAATATAAGACGGACTTAGACAGTGTGATACCTTGTCAGTAATAATTATTTTATTTTGCTTTTGACTTCGTATATGTTTGCGTAGGCGTAAAATATTTGCCACTACTATTTGTGATGAATTTAAACAAACACTTGGATATATAGGTGATTTGGAGCTGGTAGATAGAATTTTGTCTGATATCGTAGAAGCGGTGAAAAACTTGAAGATTCTGTTCACAGGATGAGGTTTCAAATCAATGCAGAAAAGACCAGCTTCCTAAATACCACCTCGGCCCGAACTTGTTGTTAGCCACTAGAACTTCGAGTGTGTGGATTTCTTCAAGTAACTTAGGATACATCTTAAATCCAATTGTATCTCACTCAACCAAATAGGACCCTTAATCGCTGTTGAGATCTCGCTTACTACCCAGGAGATCAATCAATTTATTAGATCTATAATGGGTTTTGGTAATGGGATGGCGCTTGGATTCTTCGTCATGCGTCTACATATGGAATTCTCTCTTGTACTGAGGGAGCGGAGAGCAAACCAAAATATTATCAGATCTTTTGTTCTCCCAAATGTTACCAAATTAAAATGGGGCCATAAATCGTTCTTGGTGGAAATGCAGAAGGTTTCTCAATATGGTGTTTGAAAAGGGAACTCAGGGTGATCAAAAAGCTCGCAAAGCTGTGCAAGAGTGAAGTGGTTGAAACGACTAAAATTCATCGAGGATAGAGGTAAGCTAGTGATGCTGAATAACCTTTGGAGATTATCTTGTTGTAAGTAGAAAAAATTGTCCATTGGTAGGCCACGATGGGGTTTGATACTGCAATGCCATTAATCATGAGCCACTGCGCTCTGGCACCTTGGTACTCATTGGAATAATAAATAGAATAATTGAGAAATATGGCAGATTTTCACTCATTTGATTTGCTCATCATTGTACAGTGATTATGAAGTTTTACTAAAGTACAATCCATGGAAGAGTGCTTTTTTTTCTTACCTTTGATCTACAAACAAGAACTTTCCATCTATCGCATGCCTTGATATAAATTGTATTGTCCTAAGATTTCGATAATTAATTGCAGGTGGATTAACATTCGGCGCAAAGATATTTGGCGGAATTCTTCCGACAGCGACAAGGCACGATAAATTACAGGAGTCACCATCTCCATCCGTTTCTTGTTCCTCTAAACCTATTTTGGCTGGGGCCCAAGATTTTAAGTAGCCCGTACACTGGATAACGCAATACCTTTTATCCGAATGTACTTGTTTCTTACGTCTATGAGAACTAGCCGATGAGTCTGATTCCTCTTTAATTTGTGCTGAAGTTTTACATTTCATTCGACAAAAAAATGATCGTCGCGCTCCTGGACAAAGACGTGATAAGCCTTGTGGCAGGTCAGTTTTTACAGGAAGCATAGCTGAAAAAACATTTTTGCTATTTAGATTGATAAGAAATACATGCATAATAGTACTTACTTTTGGCATCAATTAGTCGTTCTCTTGGACTTAGATCCGATGAAGAAAGCTGCTCCTTGACTTTGGCGACATCCTTTGGATGAAGAATATCGAACCAACTTTGCCCTAATAAATCTCCTTGAGTATAATTTAAAACCTGAGAAACAGACTCTGAAACGTATTGGATTCGCCCTCGATCACAGCCAACGACAAAAAGGAATCCTTCAGCCGCCTGAAGGATCAACGTTTTTAGCTCTTGATCCGATAGAAAGGCTGGTTTGTAGTGCCCTTCAGTATAAGAATGAACGGCCCCTCTGATTGTCTTTAGATGTTGCACTGCCATTCTTAGCACTGTTAACTTGTCCAGCTTTCTAGACATTGCATTGCACATAGGAACCATTGCGGACAGCTCCGTTATATATGTATTCATTTTGTCTCGGCGCCGCTTTTCAATTTCACTGTGATTTTGCCTGTAAAGAATGGACTCTGGTTAGAAAATGATTATAAATACAGTTTCAAAATTAAAATGTAAAATTCCAAAATCTAGTGCGGATGGCACTTGCAAAATTTAACCAATGGCTTTACCTGTTTCGTTATGAAGAAAGGACTTGAATATGATTACTTTGGAATTTCCATGTAGATTTTATTTGCAGTTTTGAAAGTACCGCTGAATTGGAAATAAATACAAGAGTAGGAAGAGGTTATTAAGGAAATAAGTTAATAAAATAAACTAGCAGGAAAAGTTTTTGAAGTGTTTCCTCCGATTTTCTTGAAATTTTGATGTGTTATGAGGGATTGAAAAATAAGCGAACTGCATTTTTTACACATGGTGGCCGAATTAGAACTCTGCAACGTAAAATTTAAATTACTTCGACCTTACAATTAAGTATGGAATATAACTTCTGCTAAATGTCCACGTCTTGTTGCACTGCAAATTCCATCTCTTTTCGTTGCATTTTTCATTACAATTAGCATGTTTCCATACAAGGTTGAACCCGAGTTGAACTCGAGTTAGTGGTCATGGAAACTCGAGTTGAGTTGAGTTTCGTTAAATCCAAATAAACTCAACGAAAATGGTCGGGTTGAGTTGAGTTCAGCTACAAATGTAATTTTTGTTTATTTTGTATTTTGGTAAAAATGGCGGGCGGGCGAGTTTTTTGCACGGAAGAAGAATGCATTTTAATAATTTGAATAGTTTGGGAGAAAAATATATTAAAATTAATTGACGGAAATAAGAATAGGAGAAAGGACATTCTAAAATTGTGAGAACTGAATTTGAATAAAGGGGCATATCGGACAAATGCCAACTGTCAACTCAACTTCACAAGTGCTCATGGAAACACTTCAGGTTAAGCGGCCATTTTATAAACTCAACGAAAACTCAACTCCAACTCAACTTTGTGCATGGAAATTAAGTAATTTTCACACATTTCCGGTGATATTCCACACACAGCATTTCGGATATTTTGCTTTAGTAGTCCAGTATTCATTGTCCTGTCGGCACGTCACCCAGATAACCCCAGAGAAAAAAGTCAGGAGCTGTCAAATCTGGAGACCTTGACGGCCAATCGATGTCACCGTTTTTTGAAATTAATTGAATTGGAAACATCCCTTGTGACTGTACGAGTATCTTATGGCATATGACATATAGTCCCGACTTCTTGGAACCATATGTTTTCCAAGTCAAACTGATTTTTTTTGTTGTGCAAAAAAGTTGTTGATCATCTCACGGTAGAGATCGTCAGCAGTACCTGCAGCGTCTTCGAAAAAATAGGGTCCAATTGCCCCTCCTGAACAAATTGCAGACCAGACTGTTACCTTTTGAGGATACAATGTTCCTTCGTGAATTAGTAAAGGTTGTTCTTCATCCCAATAGCGGCAATTTGTTTGTTAACTCACTGAGGTCAAAATGGACTTCGTCACTCAATGATATCCCGATAAAAATTCGGATCATCATTAAATCTGCTCTATCTGCGTAGGATAAAATTATCCAAGTTACTACAGCGTTCATGATCACGAAGTTCAAGTTTTTGCGTCAACTTTATAAGGGTACAGACCCTAATCTTTTTTCAAAATATTCTGTAGAGAGGTTCTCTTAGTTACCAATTGTTGAGAACGTCACCTGGTAGACAATGTCGGATCTTCAGCTACACCTTCACGAACATTCTGAATATTCTGCTCCGAACGAGCATTTCTGGCACGATAAGAAACTGATTTGTCTGTTACATAGCCGTGTTGCTAGAATTTTTTCACTAAATCTCTTATTTCGGGTCGCCAAGTCGTGTTATTTCTATCGAAAATAGGATGTATTTTTCTAAATGTGTCCGCAAATAATTTTGTAAAATGCTCGATAACGAATTTCCCGAAATGGTGGCATAAATAAATTGTAAAGTTCTAATTATTCCACCCTATATCTGCACTTCAAGCGTTTAAGGAGATGAAACATTCCGTGAATTTTCAAAATTCCAACTACATTTGATAAAAGAGACTCGAAGCTAAAAAGCGAACAAAATTCCCATACCCTTGGAAGTATTTTTTACGTCTCCATGGATGGTGTGAGAGGTGTCCAGTCCTCCAAAGTTTGGTGGTATAAACGGGTTTTTCGGCATACATACCGTGCGAACTGCTCCACCGAGTACTGAAAGTACACTTCGATTCCAACTCTTGCCCCCGGTGGAGTGAGGGCGAGGGAAAGTAATCTTAAAAGCATGTTTTATTGTAGTGGAACGAGAAAAGGGAGATCATACCGTCGAAACTTTCTACTACTGCACGCTAAACAGTAATTCAAGATGCCACGTTTTCTATTTTAATTAGAAATTGAGCTTTTGGGGGCTTTGCCCTTTAAATGACATCTATACCATTTGCCAATAAATTTAAATTCCTTGGTACTATTGACGATATGAATAAAATGTTCGAAATATTTGTCGACGTTTCTGATACATAAGTGAGAAATTTCGAGACGTTGTCAGTATCCACAACAAAATTCTTTTATTTCACATCTATAGTGGATTGACGTGCTGTAAATGCATAAAAAATATATAACCAGCTCTATCATTGGATCCGGTATGAATGGGGATGATGGGGATGGAGAAGCTTCTAAAAGCCTTCTTTTCTTACAAAATGTTAGACAATATTTTTGAGACTTTCAAAATCTTATCATAGTTACCTTTAATTTTCAATAATTTTTTCGAACAAAATGACAAATTCAATCCGGAAAGAATTGTTTGTTTGACAATTTTTTTCGGCAAAAAAGAACATTGATATCAAAGGACACTGTGATGAGATTGTGCAAAGCATGTAAAACTTTCCTCAGATTTTTTTTAGGAAAATGAGTTTATGAAAGCTTTTTCGTCTCCGTTCCGAACGGATTCGATAGTAGATCTGCATAACTAGGGCTCCAGATCCGAAACATTATCCCATTTTTCCATCTAAACGTTTCCGGTTAACCGTTTTAAACGTCTCTTTTAAAAATGCATTTAATTAACTAAACGCTTTCTTGCGAAACGTTTAAACGTTTTTCTGTAATGAAACGTTTTCTAAAACGTTTACTTAGCTAAACGTTTTATCAATGTTTCAGCAGGAACACAATCAAGAAGAAATTTCAAAATTCAGAAGTTAATAATTGAATACAAAATAATACAATTCTATAGAGAATTTTTTGTAAATTTTTAAAAACTCCTTAACTATTGTACCAAAGCAAATTTCAATCTACAGTTTTTTAGTCAATCTTCTGCAATTCATCAATTATTTAATCATTTTTGTTATGTCATTAATGATTAATTTACATTGCTCCCATTCTGTCTAACTCAGTTAACGTGTTGCGAAGGCCAGCTAGCGATCTTATTCGACTTAGAAACACGTAAGACAAATGTCGCTTTTGAATCGAAGCAAACCATAAATGACAACAGGCGTTTGCTATATAACAAAATAACAAAATTCATCCGCCATATTGGCGCCGTCATCTTTGCAGACTCTTACTCACTTATTTACCAAGAACAATCGAACTTTTCGATCAAAGCATAGCGTGATTTCGACTCTATTGCACCTGATCGAGAACATCAGGATCAGAATTTGATTCTGTAGATGATAGTATTTCATATTGTAAGTTATTGTTACAATTTCAGTCCTATATGCCGGTAGCGTGGTGACAAAGTTTATGCCCTCGTATTTAATGGGTTTGCTACCCATTTAATGGGTTTGCTACCTGCCACTGTCACCGAAATATGCAGATTCTGTCTCGAAGAGGAGGAGACGTCGGAGCACATCCTTTGCGAATGCGAGGCATTTGCACGATGTCGATTCCAGCTGTTTGGAGCACATCCGATGAGGCCTACAGTCTTCGAGAACATTTCCTTCAAAAAGATACTTCTCTTTCTCGAAAGAGTGGGACTGATGGAGGAACTCTAAATAGTGCGGAGCACAATAGGCCATCTGGTGGCCGCAGTGCATAGGCTACTTCAGCCCCGCCTAGTTCTAAATCTAATCTAATCTAATCTAATCTACCTGCCTGTGTTAACTGTGTTAACTCTAAATTGCTTTCTCTTAACATTGGCGCTACACAGGGATCAATTTTAGGACACATCATCTCTTTCTACATTAACGATATTGTCCGAGTTCCTCGATTTTGTTCGATGTTGTTTTACGCTGTTGATGTACAACTAGCTCTTCCTACGTCTATAAAGAATGCAAGTGACAGCATTGATAAATTTAATGAAGATGTGGTTTATATTGGTGAATGGGCAGCTACTAATGGGATCTTTGTAAATATTTCTAACTGTGAATGGCACGGCTATATACTATACAAGTAGTGTTTAAAGTTTAGGTATTATACTTGATTGTACATTATTTTGGCACGACTATCTTCAATTGATAGTTCCACGAATATAACGAAGATAGAGAGGTCTTCGACGCCATACAAGATACCCCTCGTCTGCCCCGTGAACGGTTAGTCAAAACATTTTTGTTTTGATTTTGGCTGATCTTTGATGAATTCACGCACAGTTTTGATGGCATCTTCCGTTTATCACAAATTTCGATTGGCCAACATGTTGGTCATTATTTACGTCCTTAAAACGCCTATACCAGTCGTGGACTTTGCTATGGGCTAAACACTTATCACCATAAATTTGTTTCATAAATTGAAGCGTTTCGATAAAAGTTGTACCAAGTTTAAAACAAAACTTAATGTTGGCTCTTTGTTCGATATTCATTTTTGCACCGTTGTTGCAACAAATACCTACTGTCAATTACAAAGCAATAACTCGGCTTCTAATCGTCCGTTGGCCATAAAATTTTGACAGAACACCAGCGAAAGATGTATCTTTCCAACTCACCCATCAAGAGGTGCCGCCACTAAAATGTGTTGTTTTGAAAAAGTGCAGTTTACTTTGGAACACATCGCGTTCGTTTCGCACTTTCAAAGTAGGTTCTGCTCGTAGTAGAAGGCGACTAAGAGGGCTCTTATCGGAGCTAGGATAAAAAAAGTTTCAAAAATCAAAATTGAAAAAAAAATGTTCTGTGGCGGCTCGTGGCTTTCCGTCCAACAGCTTGGTTGTAGCGAGTACATTTGTAGGGTTTAATATTTTATACAATGTGCACCTATCTAACAGGCACTCTACGCAGATCCTTTTTTGTATTTCTAAACGTAGGCGCCAGGACTTTTTCATTTAGAAAATGAAAATATTTTTTCGCAGTTTTTCCAAGTCATTCAGAGAGTCAATATCGCCTAGTCAGCCATTAGGCAACAAAAGTAATTATTGTATTATTGTATTGTTTGGATTATAGTTTGAGTCTGAAACTAAGCAAAGTGTGTTTCTCTTTGAATTCCTGTTCAAGTTCTCAGTGTAGAGAAAATAACTATTCACCGCTCGTCAAGCGGAAGTAATTCCAGATTATTCCCGAGAAGTTGAAGTGTCTAACAAGAAATTAGTTACATCAAGTTGACAAACAGAGGTCTCTGTCTTGCATAAAGAAGAAAAGATTTCGTGGGATATTTGAAGCATTCTGCCAGGCAAATCCTTAAGAGGGTTCGTATACAAGGTAAGCCCAACATTCCCACAGTTCTCACTTGTTTAAGTTCCAATCATCATACACATCATACACAAAGGAACGTATCTGACTCATCTCTTCATCTCCTGTTTTTTCTTACTTCTTCAACTTTTTTTCTCTCTTTTCTTTTTAGTTATGTAAGTTTAGTTATCATTTTTAGACTTGTACTCATTTGTGCTTCATCGAATAAAGTATTAAAGTAAAGTAAAGTGTCCATGGCTAGACGGACTAGGCATCAGACATGCTGATGAAATTTCCTTACCATCGAAATCGAAACATTCGAATGTTTTTAAATGCTACCACTTCTCTAGTAATTCCCATCTCCAAAATTTTTACCTTCTAAACAAGCGAAACAAATTTTTCAGTTTTGATTTTAAACTTAAGTGTTTATATTTTCAGAATAGTTAGTTAGTAATTTATATTCACAGGCTTAATATATTCACGCTGATATACATGAGCTAACAAAGGACTTTTAACAAAGCTAATCTCATTTATTTTATAAATAAATTATATCCAATTAAAGAACGAACGGAAGGAAGCCGAATCAAAAATTATGAATTTTTGAAAACATTGCAAAAATAGGTTTTTTAAATTATTCTTCAATAATCATAAATCGTTCTGGACAGGATAATGGTATTTCATGGGAACTTGTTATAAAAGGATTAATACGAAGGGCCGGATGCAGAGGCAGAGCCATCAAAGCTGATGAATCGTTCGTTAAATGTAGATTTTGTCGTCGTTTGATACTAGCGAAGCCAAAGCTTTCAATAATAATTGCTGACCATTCCAACCCAATACGGTAACGTTGCGGGAGTATGGGCTATTATTAAACGACGCGGATGTCCCCTTAATCCTATTACACGTTTGTTACAGAAGCAACTGTGATGTCATTATAACCGAAGCCAATGGTGTTTGTCCTCTACAGCACGAAGTAATCAATTTCACTCAAAAGTACTTAAGCTCATTTCAAAGTTCAAGGTAAACAATAAAAATAGATTTTTTTCTGGCAATATTATTTGCAGCAGTTATAATTAATTGCGGATAGATTTGAATACTTCCCTATGTTAAGGTTTTTATTTCTGAACCTTTTTCTACAATGAGACGGTTGTGATATCCTAAATCACGTGTAATTTTTCTTGTTCAATGTACGGATTTTTAGTATATAAAAAGCTCGCGATTTTTTAAATTTAAGTATGTTAGTGTTGTTCAAATTTCCGACATTAAAATCTTACAAAAGTAGAATTTTCGATTTGATCTTTAATAATTTATAGGAATATTAAATAGATGGATGAATGTGAGGAAATTAATTATAAATTTTTTTAATGTAGGTACTACAAATAAAAATAATTGATGTAATATAGCCTTCATTACATATTACATAGTTTACTAATAATTCTTAGAACTTTTATATACATCCATTAGGTATTTATCTTATTTAAGTCTGACAAAAAATATATATATCAGAGATAATGCGATATTATCAAAATTAATAGAGGATCTAATATACAACAAATCTTGTCCTAATCTGTATATTAATTATACAAAGAAAGCCCCCGGTTCCGTATTTCAGCCACTTTTTTTATATGGAGTTTCATCGAGCTTTTCTTGAAATTTCATAATGGCAACACTGATCCGCATCAGTGGTGTTAAGTTCCGTGTTTTTGGCACCGATAAGTATGCAATACATGGATTTATTGGAACTTTTTTCATTTCATTATTCTGCATGGTAAAATATTTTGCAAGTATCTTTTTATTGCTTCCTTGCATGGGAGGTTTAGGCCTACAGGGGACACCTCTGCAAAAAAAAACGCAAACGAAATTTAACCCTTTGCACTCCGAGATTTTCCAACACCTGAAGCTACGCAATTTCAGAAATATTTAATCCTTTATAACTTCAAGGACTTTTATTATTACGATATGACAACCCAATAAAATTTTTTCCAAGAAAAAGCTAAATCGAATATTGAGTTAATTAGTCATCCATCAGCTTATAGTATTTAATTGAAAGTCAATTAAAAATAAACGCCTAAGTTGCTGCAATATAATGGCGCAATAGCGGCGCCATCGGAATGCAAAGGGTTAAGGTGCAAATTGAGGGAACATATAAAAACGTTATGTCACTTATATACCTTCAATTTGTGAAATTGCACAGGGATCTCCTAGTTAAAATAAATGTAAAACAATTCTAAAGATTAAACATTTTCAATTTTAACTAACTGAAATTGATTATAATTAATTTTCTGATACATTTATTACATTGATATTATGTTAATTTCAATGATGGAGAATTTTGAAACATTTATTTCAAGGATCCTAAGAATATTGACACAAAAAAGCCAGCGTCTAGGACTGGAGTTGACCCGGTCAGGTGCTCTAACCGCTGAGCTACCCATATAAAGATGTGTTTTGAATTGAGATTAAAAAACATAGCTAAGTTTCAGTTTCTGATACTGATACAAGATCACTTCATGTCCATGTAAATCAGAAAGGATCATCAGAAAGTAAAGAAAGAGGTCACGACAGATTCATTACGATATATGCTAAGTATTTTGTGCATCGCTTTGGGGTAGCAAGTAATTTTATTAGGATTTACTGGGATTATCTGCCTTAGCTTTGGACATTTTTAAACATTTCAAAAAATAAATAGAATATAGCGTTGCCCAATAATTGACTGTTGCATAGACATCAGATTAAAAGGGTGTCGCAGAAAGGATGAGCCGAATTTGTCAAAGTCGCTAAAACTAAGGAAGGAAAACTGGTACTAATTTTTTAAAAAAATATTTAGAAGTAATTTTGAACAAAATAGAGTATGACCTATGCACGCAGATTGTTCGATCCACAAACGAAAAAAATTAATACAGCAAGAATTATCGAGGCAATTGCACCAGAAAACTGCGGATAGTCGGAAATTGTACCAATTACATCAATAGCGCATGTAGTATTCGCAGATCTATTTAATCCAAGAACAAACAAGTTTAACCCAAGAACAAATAAGTTTAATCTTTGACAAATATATTTAACCCAAGTGACAGGAAGGGGGGGTTTAGCCGGTAGACCCGGATCGTGGGGAGTCGAGCACACGGGGGGCTAGTCCCCTAGGGTGCGTAACGCATTCCCCCCCCTCCGCAAAAAAAACCCAACCACAAATGAATTTAAATAAACTGAAAATATATTTAAATTGCTTTAAGGCATATTTCCTATTGGAAATATATTTAAACCTTTGCCAAATAAGTTTAAACTATTAGTAAATGTATTTAAACCTTGAACAAATTTGTTTGTATAAGCCAAATACTCCGTCATAAGATATTTATACAAAGTGTTCTTCATTTTGATTCAAATTGACATTGTATTGCATATTTTTTCAGGCTTTAAACTTCAAAATTTAGAAGTGGTCAGTGTAAAGACTGCCTTTCCTGTGCCCTAGGAATGAGTCAAACAGTATCCATATCCATGACATAACTTGATAACTAAAAGTACTATGGATGCACCTCCATTTTAGAAAACAATTTTTCTATTGGGTTAAACATTGAAAAACATGTAGGTACAAATTTTATATTGCGAATATGAAAATAATTTAATAACATCAACAAGTTTCACGTAATCGATTACAGGCGGTACGTGAAAGTTGATGATTTTATTAAATTATTTTAATATTAGTAGTGGTTTATGTCGTCGGTTTAATTGTTCATTTTGTATTCTTTAATTGACAAAGTTTATGGTTTTAGAACACATCGCGAACCTGCTATATTTTATGGGTATTTGCGTTATTCATAATTAGGAACGCGTTGCTGAGAGTAGACATCGTCTTAAAGTTTTCAGCAAAACTTGTCAGAATTGCAAGTAGAACCTGCTGTAATTTTACAATGGATACCCCTTGGCTATGTACATATTACTTAAATCACGGTTATGTTTCTGGCTCAAACTAGCGGAACTACAATCAACCATTTATTCATTCCTTATATAGCGGAAGGTCGCTCTCTGCATTAACCATTTACTTGTAAACTTTAAACAGTTTAAAGTCTGAAGATAGATCATACAATAAAATGCCTATTTCAATTAAAATAAAAAAAAACGTTGTATAAATATCTTATGATGGAGTATTTAGCTTACATAAATAAGTTTTTCCAAGGTTTAAACATATTTGCTAAAAGTTTAAAGTTATTTGAAAATGGTTTAAATATATTTCTTATTGGATTCAAGTTTCATTCAATTTCGTGAAGGTTTTTAGTTTTGGATGCTTCTGCCAATTAAAGCTCTATATTTTTCTGACTATATACCCTCTATGAGTTCCATTAATACGTCAAATGAGAATTAACAGTCAACGTTTTCCAATAAATCATTAACTATCCTGTGAACTTCTTCGTGTTATGCAGAAATTCTCTCTTTTTCTTCAAATACCAAAAATCACGTAATCAATACGCCATACTTTTACAAGGTTTGTTATCTGGTGAACGTTACCTAATCCTAGTAATCAGCAATAACATACTACTCTAACAACTATCTGTTCCGAGACACCACTAATATAACCAGTTGCGAAACTTCGGTTATAAATTTCGGACTTTTACAATAATATAATCGCCATTTTCTTTAAGTTTTTTACTTTGCCTCTTAGCTAGTTATAATTTGGTGGAATTTCAAGAAATTGGAAAATTTTTAAAGTTAGTAATACTGAGCTAAAAAAAGTGATTTCGATCTGCTATGAATTCGGACATTTTTATTTATAAGGTAATATTTCAAAAAATAAGAAATAACATTAGAAATTTGTT
>QYTT01090919.1:0-25900 GCA_006980735.1 Dasypogon diadema
ATCGACCTTCATGGTTAAATCCCGAAATTGAGAGGCTGATGGCTGTTAGAGATATGTTACATAAACGCTGGAAAAGAAACCGTACCCCAGAAAATCGTGCATGTTTTGTCCGGCAGCGTAATATAGTTAATAGTGCAATTAGTGCATCAAAAAAGAGAAGAGGCATTTTGATGCTTTGTTAAACACTTCTACCTCCAAGAAGCTGTGGTCACAACTGAAGGTAAATGGTATCGTTGCCTCTGCTGTGGATGAACCCATCAGTGTTTCACCGAATGATTTTAATCGGTTTTTCACTTCAGTGGTCCAACCCAGTAAGCCTTGTGATGCTGTATGTGGCCCAGGTGGAGCCCAATCTGGTAATGCTGGTGTAATGCCTATGCCTGCGTACCGGCATGTAACTCAGGATTTTTACTTCTCCTCTGTTTCCGCAGGTGATGTACTCTTGGCTATAAAATCTATTAAATCTGATGCCATGGGGTTGAATCTTATTGATACCAGATTTCTGAAACTACTGTTGCCTTGCATACTGTCTTACCTAACACATATTTTTAATCATATTTTGATGTCTTCGCAGTTTCCTGATGATTGGAAGGTGGCGAGGGTGATGCCGGTACTGAAATGTCGTGCTGCAGTGGGCCCAGGGGATTTCAGGCCAATTACCATTTTGCCATTCATTTCTAAGGTACTGGAGCGGCTAATTCATTGTCAAATTATTGAGTTCATTGGTAGGCATAACTTACTATCGGCAAGCCAACATGGTTTTCGTAAGAGACACAGTACACTCACTGCCTTGTTGACGCTGAACGAGAGTATTCGCTGCAATGCTGACAGGGATAGAGCGACAGTCTTGGTATTACTGGATTTTTCGAAGGCATTTGACTCTATTAACCACGAAATCCTTCTTCATAAACTTGAGCGCCGCTTTGGTTTTTCAGCGGCCAGCATTTCCTTAATAAGAAATTACCTGATTAATCGATGTCAGCGCGTGCAGGTCGGTGATGATTTGTCGGATCCTATTGGACTAAAATGTGGTGTGCCACAAGGGTCTATTCTTGGCCCTATTTTATTTTCGTTATATATTGATGATTTGGAGACTGTTAACCTGAGCTTTCAGGTTATTAAGTACGCTGATGATATTCAATTGTATTGTTCGGGACCAATAAGTACCATTTCAGATGCAATCCATGAGATGAATTCTGATCTCCACCGTGTATGGGTGTGGGCAAATTATAACCAGTTAATACTCAACCCGGCAAAGACGCAATGTATTGTTATATATAGAAAGCCGATTAGTACTTCCTGTCTGCCATCGGTAATCATAAACAATGTTCCAGTGCCTTTCAGTGATAATGTAAAGAATCTTGGTGTGTTGTTTAATTCCAATATGACATGGGCCGACCACGTGAACTCAATATTGGGGAAAATATTTGGCATTCTGAGGCGATGGTGGACTACATCCAGGAATCTCTCGACCAGAATTCATAAGCATCTTGTAATAGCAATGATTATGCCGTTGATAAACTATTGTGACTCTCTCTATACATGCATGGATTCTGTTTCCGCACTTAAACTGCAAAGAGCTTTTAATGCGTGCGTTAGATTTACTTTTCGTTTGCGTCGCTTCGACCACGTTTCGCCATATAGTAGTGGGATTCTGGGTATGACTCTGTGCCAATATTTAGATTTCCGTAAATGTGTTTACATGTACAGAATAGTTAATGGCCAAGCAACCTCGCACTTACAGTCAAATGTTAAGTTTCTTAACTCAACGAGGACATGCAAAATCCTGATGCCAAGGTTTAGATACCTTAGGACGAAAAATTCCTTCTTTGTCTATGCAACGAGGTTGTGGAATGGATTGCCCATTGAGTGTAGATTAGCTCAGACTGAAGGCCGATTCAAAGAAATTTATCGAAATATATTGCTGCATGTGTAAGTTTAGTTCCATTCATTGTAATTTCTGATATTGATTGCTGTTTATTTCGAGTTTGATTGTCGCTATTTGCTGTTCATATTACTGATGTTAATTTCTTTATAAGGGTATAGTTAAAACATAGTTTCTCTTTTTCTTTTTGATTGATGTATTCGAGTCCCCAATACCTTGATTGTTTACTTAGTTATTTATTATAATTCCTAGTATAGTTTGGCATTTGGTTTAATTTAATGATTGTTTTTTGATTTAATTTAATTTAATTTGTGCTTGACTGTCACTCCATTTGTATGATCTTAAGATTGCTATGACTTGCCTACTGGATAAGCCTTAAATTCTGAGTAGTGTACAATGTAAGGCTAGGCCTTTGTACAAGTTTATTTCAATAAATTACTAAAAAGTTACTAAAATTACTACTAAAAATACATAAACTTCAGATCTGTTAAAATACAATATATTGTCGAAAACAAACAAAACATATATTTTTAGAACATTTTCAATCACTTTCTAAAAGAATTATTTATTATAACAACTTTTGAAATTTTTTTCTACATATAATTAAGGTAAACCTAAAATTGATGCCATTCTTGAGACGACAATGTTCTCTCCATATTTTTGTTTCAATGACAAAAACTTAGAACACTGTGTATACCAGGGATTGGTGGAATATAGTAAAAAATATTTCAAACAAGCTGATATCCAATTTGTTCAAAAGAAAATACAAAACCTGCGTACTATAATAGATTTCGTAAGGTCATACAGTCAGAAAGAAGTGGAAGTGCTTCAGAAAATGTACGACGAACAGCTTTGCAGCGTTGGTTGGAGTATCAGAAAAAACCATTTTAAACATCCTACATTAACATCTCGGGATGACTAAAGTCTGTTCAAGATGGGTCCCACGAAAGCTTATGCCACTTCAAAAACGCGAGCGGGTCGAATGTTCTCGCGAATTTTTGAACCGCTGGAAATTATGGCCCGAATTGTACTTGGTGATCAAATTTGGATTCACCATTATGAACGTGAGTCAAAGCAAAAGTCGTTGCAGTAGCATAAAAAAGGCACACCAACTCCTAAAAAAATATAAAGTGTTTCAATCCGTCGGAAACTTCATCGCGACCATGTTTTGGGAACGGAAGGTATTCTTTTGATTGATTATAAGGAAACTGGCGTCTCCATAACGGGAGTGTACTACGCTTCTTTGCTAGATCCATTAAAAGAACCTACTAAAGAAAAGAGATGAGGAAAACTAACATAAGGTGTGCTCCTTTTGCACGACAATGCGTCCGTGTACACAAGCCATGTTGCGACAGCTGAAACTCACCAATGCGGTTTTGATAAACCGATGATAAAGTCAAGTCGGCAATTTCGGCCTATTTTGACGCCCAAGACAAATCTTGTTCTTTCGACGGTATTAACAAGTTATTTGATAGATCTGAAAAATGTATTAGGGTTGACGGAGAATATATTGAAAAGGAAAAATAGTTTAATGTTTCATTTCACCACCCTTCCCTCTCATTCCGCGAACTTTTTGACTTCCTCTCGTATATACTCTTCGTCTATGCTATTACCATCGTATGCTTTTTCTTACTGATGTTATCAACTGAAAGTCTAAAAAGAGGTGATCAAATAGTAACAGAAAAAACAGAAAATAGTAATTGCCAAAAAAAGAGGAAACTTATGATGGGGCGGAAAATACCCAAACAACCGAAGACAAACTGATACAACACTTAGAATAGATATTTTAAGGATAATAACTTAATTTAGGAAATTGAAAAATTCAAATTATCAATTCAGAAAGCGTTACCACAAGATTGAGCGGCCTCCCAAAGATTCATAAAAATAATGTCCCAATTAGACCTATTGTGTCATTTGTAGATTCTCCTGCTTACCAATTATCGAGATACTTACCGACAATTTTTTAAAATTGAACACATAATTCCTAATTCTAATTAGCAATGTCCCAGTGAAGTTACGTTTGAATTTAATTGAGAAACATTGGCATCTAGTTATGTCACACAGTAATATTCAAAAGAAAAATATTTGAACATGATTGACTTTTGTTTGAATGATAAATTTAATGAAGAGTTTTATAAGCAGGCATTTGGTGTTCCCATGGGAAACCCTTACCTAATATACCAGCGGATATTGTTATGGAGGAACTTCTTAATAATTCAATTAATAAAATTCAAAACAAACCAAAGATAATAGTGAAATATGTTGACGACTTGTTTGCGATATTGTCGAAGGAACACCTATCGGATACTCTCAACATTCTTAATAGTTTCCATCCTAAACTACAGTTTACTGTAGAAATTGAGACAGACGAAACCATATCTTGACTTGAAAATAATTCGGGATTATAATAGCGCAGTAGGTCGCAAGAGTAGTTTGTAAGAGGAAATCCCTGCCTCCTGCTTAATAAAGTTCGCAAGTCAGTCACCCAGGAGAGTTTTTTTCAGTGTCGATTTATATATATATTTTTTAAGCTTATATTGGTATTTAAGCCATAGGAAATTTTATAGAAACAATCTAAGAAGAATTAAAGATGTTTTAAGTGAGACCAATGCAACTGGTGAAAAAGTTGTTCTCCAAACATTATTGTATCATCAGCTCAGGAGTAAATAGGAACTTATCTAACAATAGAACAAAAAAATTTAAAAAATTTTAGTAAATTCTCTATTCTTCATCAAGAACATAATTATCAAAAGAGAATGGCAACTGAAGCTTTATACATATACAAAACACTCAATACTGTTAATAAGAAATACGACAGATTTTTAGGATAACGTTCGTTGGTGCTGTATTAATCTGTTGTGAGTTGAGCAAGGCTTCACGTAATCTTCATATGTTAATTTTAAAATAGTCAATTAGTATAGTTCATATTTCTTTATTTAATTTTAACGTTATTCTTATGTTGGACGTAATAATATATTTGTGTTGACCGTGGATGGTATTTTAAATTTATTGTACACCCAGAAAAATAACTTGGTTAAAGCGTAACTATTTCGATAGTTATTTGACGAAATCAGGCTCTTAACTAGAAAGTTTAAAATGGTTATTGAAATAGTTATAAAATAGTTGTTCTTAGAAGTTTCGCAAGAAATTCAAACTACAATAAATAGTCATTTTTCAGTATATAAAATGGTGAAATTCAAGTAACTATTTTAATAATTAATCCTGTGTATAAAAGGAATATTTGTTGGTAATTTCGTCTAAAAATGACGAGGGAAATAGTTGAAATGCAACCCACTGATATGAAGTTGTGGCAACACTTTTCGCCACATGTGAAATACCTTTTTTTCATTTAGCTTATAATTCGTACTAGAAATTGTAATATAGTATATAAGTACTTGTGATATTCTCAATAAATTTAGTTCTAACTCGACCCAAAATTCGAGAAATTAGAAGCCGCATTCTGTGACTTGGAAGTTTCCAATGATAAATTTGGGCACAAGCATTTAATTATAATTTCTTCCCTCCCTTTTGTTTGATTTTTTATGCCTTCATGTTCTTCGGGTTAGTAAAATTGATGCTCCTTTCGCAGTATTGGATTACACATTACAGCTAAATTTCTAAAAGAAATACTTCGATGCGTTAATATATCCTGTAACAAGAAAGTGCTGGGATCCAGCCCAGTAAAAATAACTATTTTTTAGTCCCTTCAGTTTACAATCAGATGGGTAAAACTGACTATATAGTGGTTATATGCAACAATTTTATGTTCCGGGCTTTTAACTAGTAGGTGGTCACAAGTAAACATGTTTTAGTCAAAATTAACTATTTTGTAGTCCTTTCAAATAGTTAGAAGTAACTACTTTTTGTAGTTAAAATCAACTAGTATAATGTTGTTCCCAGTTTCAAACATGAAAATGGTTAAAAAGTGTCATTTTTTAACCATTTTTTCTCTGGATGTAAGTTTCTTTAAAAAATTTTTTGTCAAGTTTGCTTAACACATTCAATCCGGAGCTTTTTAGCGAGTCAGCTTTCTCATGTTGTCATCATATAATTTTCTCTTAAAGTTCTCGCGTGTACCACCGGTGATACACGCCGGGGTTAACGTGTTAATATTTGTTTTATATGTGATGTATATAGATGCTCCTAAAAACGACTTGAGGAGTTAAAACGTCGGGTTACGAATAAATAAGTGCATGAGAAAGTTTTATAGGCTTTCGCGTTATTTTTGGACGAGCTCAAAGATTTCATCAGAAACTATTGCGAATTCAAGATTCATATCGGTTTTTTTCTTACTTCCTTAGTGGAAAATTCAGCTTTTCACCATTTATATTCGAATAAAATTTTGTCCATTAAATAACAACGCTATCAGACATTCTACCTTATTTTACTTGGCAGTGACAGTTTACCTCCCTATACCAGTGTGAGGCTTTTTATGCTGGCGTATGGGGCGGACTTGGTATTTTTGCAATGCAAGGCGAGGCTTTTCGACCAATTCGTGAAAAACGGTCGTCGTTCATTACTTGGTCTATCGTGCATCTACTGAGGGTAGAGAGACACTGCTATTTCTAGGCTATGTGTATATGTAATGAGGAAATCCGAAAAAGGGCAGCATTACTACCTATTTTCCGTCCGCCCGCGCTTTCCTCACGACTATTTTGAGGATCTGGTCTGAACGATTCAGATATGGAGCAGATACAGGCCAGCATCCCACCTCAAATGGAATGAACTACATTACGGAGTAATCTACAGCTATCCGTCCAATTACACAAAGACTTTGATGTGGACATTTAAATTGTTCAAATTACAAATCCAGTGTTGTCACCCATGTAAAATGAAAGTGTACTAAAATAAACTAATAATGCTTACTAAATGAATAAAGTTGAATTGAGCCAGACTTATATAGTACAAAAATTGTAGTAAAATCAAATAGTACGGTGTAGAAAATTAGCTCGTGAAAATCGTAGTAGAAATAGTACAAAGTCTTTAGAGGATTTGCCCATTCTCTGTTCACCAGTTACAGGTGCGAGCTAGTCCACCTACTCGCCATTTGGCGTCACCAGGACATTGCTTCTGTAGGGGCCGAGGGCTTGCAATGGGGTAAACTGCCAGGTCAACTTCGTGCTGACGCTGGTCAATTCCACGATTCTGCTCTATTGCTTGAGGGTGGGAGTGGGTATTACACCACTGTCATAGTCTCTTTTCTTTACCAGGCTGTAGAAGCCCTTGGTCTCATTCAACTGCATGTGGCATGACTTGGATGCTTTCCATTTTTCCATAATATATTAGGTTTTCATAAAATTAAGATATAACTATGAGCACGTGCTACCATTTTGCAAACATTGCGTCGGCATTTAGAAAATTATGTCCGCCATATTGCATCCAACATTTTGAATTTCAAGAATCTGATTCCAAATTCGAAATCAGCGATCTCGAAAACCTGTATATATATATTTTC
This sequence comes from Dasypogon diadema, assembly GCA_006980735.1. Lineage (NCBI taxonomy): Eukaryota > Metazoa > Arthropoda > Insecta > Diptera > Asilidae > Dasypogon > Dasypogon diadema. The sequence goes on from QYTT01090919.1 coordinate 7,341, forward strand.
GTGACGACAGTATTTTTATTCAATAAATAAAAAATTAAGTTGTGTTTTTTGTTTGCTTTTTACCCTTGATACCCGTAAGTTTTTAATAATATTTAACCAATTTTATATAGTATTCTAAATTATTTTCTCATAGGATGCACACTCTTAAGAATGACCAAACATTGATCGAAACATTAGGTCAATAAACCACATATTGACGAAAACGATGTTTTAAAGCTTTGACCAAAAAGGCTTGATATTTCTCTCAAAAAATTAAATGCTGCATATGGCAACACTCTGATGGGGTTTCCCGATTTGGCTCATTTTCTGCCAGGATATTTTGAGTTTATTAAAGTACGTGTGTAGTGAATTTTACCGATCTACTTCGAAGCGTTCCTCCGTGTACACAGGAAATCACTTGAAAACATGCTATGTGCCCCTTAATTTACTAACACCATAACAAAAATTTCTCACTTTTGCAATTCATTTAGCTCGCAATATTGAAACAAACTCGCTAATCCTCGTATATTAAACGAGATTAAAAATTCATAAAACATGGAAAAGTTTACTGTATACTGCCCACGTTTGTGTGCTTTTTATGAATTGCCCCAGGCATTGGAAATCTGCCCAAAAATCCGAAAAATCTCTTGGTCAATCAGTTAGATTTTTAGCCCGGACTGAATTTACCTCTGATTTGCATATTAATATTAAAATCTGCCCAATATCCCTTCTAAATTGATAAACAAAATGTCTACCTTTACGGGTACCGTCTTTTTTTCTATCCTTTATTCAAGTCAAAGGTTTACTGAATAGCTGGGGGTGGAATGATGTTAGGTTTGAGATGTGTGAAGAATTTCTTCCTGCCGAAATATGCAAAAGGAAAATTGAAGTGAAATTTGCAGAAAAATTGTTTAATGGAACAAATTTTCCCACATTTTTATGTCTCATACAAAACAAGCAGGGAACTTCCGTTGCTCCAGGCAGGGTATTCTTTGTGCCTGGAAACCGATTACACATCTTAAGAAGCTTCCCGTTTTTAAATAATTCAGGGATCGTTTTCGGGAGTCAAATTTCGTTTCGTTTCACACAACCTAAATAAATACTTGTTTTTTTTATGTCCGAATGCATGACAGCCTCAGTGAGAATGAAGTGAATCCTTTCATGAAATAAAAGATTTTAAATTTGTTTTATGTGAATGGAATTATTTACTAGCTGATTGCGGTTTATTGGAAAGAACGGAATAGTTATTACGCTACTTCCTCACAAATAGATCAGGTTTTGGTGGCATAAAACTGATTTGAAAGGATCATATCAAAGGTAAAAATAATTCAACCATAAATGTACGAGAATTGGCTTCAAAAATTGGGATAAAATAGGCCTTGCTTTATAGAAGCAGTTTTATCAAGGCCGAAGGGTTGTCCTAAATTGAATTGTACATACCTAATTGATTTCTTTTAATTTCATGCAAACTAGCAAGTAACATTCATCACCACTGGCACAGTCGTCTCATTAATGTTGAAATGACTCTTCTGTCGCCTAATGTGAATTCTGAACTATGTAGTGATTATCCAACATTGGAGTGGGTTTCTATTTGAATACATGTCAACAAGGAGAACTCTGTCATTAGCAGGAATCACTGGAACATTTAAGTCATGCGTTATTTATCTGAGCAACATAGCTTTTAGATTTAGATTGAGGGGGGGCTGAAGTAGCCTATGCACTGCGGCCACCATTTGGCCTATTGTGCTCCGCACTATTTAGAGTTCCTCCATCAGTCCCACTCTTTCGAGAAAGAGAAATATCTTTTTGAAGGAAATGTTCTCGAAGACTATAGGCCACAACGGATGTGCCCCAAACAGCTGGAATCGACATCGTGCAACTGCCTCGCATTCGCAAAGAATGTGCTCCGACGTCTCCTCTTCGAGACAGAATCTACATATTTCGGTGGTTTCAACGCCCATCCGATTAAGGTGCTTTTACTTTGCATTAAGAAATCGTTAGTTAATATGTCCACAATTTAATATTGATTTCGATTTTGCATATTTTAATGGAGAATTGAAGAATTTTAACTAATCTCTGCGTTAGTTTTAGTTTCGTTCCAGGCGAAAGCGTTTCTGCCTAGTAGAAAGCGCTTCCGTCCGCTGAGAGTGGTTTTGCTGGAAAGGAGATAGCTGTAGCTACTTCAAAGACTAGTGTATCAAGTGCAGCTTTCTACTCTTCAACTCACACATTTATAAGAGCTTCGATTTGATGATGTGGTGGAATACCGATTATTAGCAGTGCAACGCTCTTACTAAAAAAAAATTTCTTCGAATATACGACTTCCGCACGAAAAGCAGCCGATAAAATGAAATCACTATCCCAACAGAACGCCACCTTATAAAATCGTGTACTAGCTTGACTGCACACAAAATCATTGAAAAGCAGTCTATAAAATATGTGAATATGCATCAATTGCACGTCTATCGTAGAGCTGCAGGAAAGAGGACGGACAACAATTTTAAAGCTCCAGTCCTCAAACTCCGGGTGCAGGAGCCGTCGTGGACGCTTTTCTTCGCCCCCATGAGCGCCTGGGATTTCATATTCCTCTCTCCTATATGTTGATATAAAAAGCTTACAGCTGAAGCGGTGAGATTAGCGATAACTGCGGTACGAACTATGCTTAACACGTTAACTGCTGAAAATAGCATAAAAGTTCTTGTGAGAGATTTCCGTGTTAAAATGCCTTCGTCGTGAGAGAGCTTTTTAAATGTCGGTCAACGGCGACCGGAACAACAGTCAATGTGATAAACGACAAAAATCTTATTGATGATAATACTTAAGCAATATGCACAGTTTCTAAATTGAGATTCGTGGGTAAAAGGAAAGCGGTACAAGTTACAAAGCTATAAAAAAAATCGCAACTTATAGTATGTTTATTCATGTATACCTGTGTTTACGATTCTGAGCCTCATAATTATATCAAAACTAACAGAATTGGGACTCAAGAATCCACAACCCGAACAATATATTAAAACTACATAAAGGAAGAAATACAATCCAAATATTAATCCCTTTAGTACGAAACGAAAAATTGAAGTTCTGTATAAAGTGCCAAACCAAATTTTTGTAATTTGTTCAGTTTTGAGAAAAAGTTAACAAAAAATTAGTTTTAAACGATAATTATAAAATTCGAATAGGAACATGTTAAAAACTAAAGAAACAAAGTGTAAATGGTTAATTATTTCAATATTTGTTTAAAATTATGTTAATAATATTTATTAAAAATGAAAAAGAGTTTTGAAAATTGGTAATTTTCAACATAAACAACGTGTATTCAATTTTAAAAAACTGGGTGCGACTGGTCTACCCACACTGCCAACTTCCCATTTGGTCATTTTGTATTGCTTTTGAACGTTTAATTATTATAAAATAAAAACCACTGATTCAAATGTTTTGCCAACCTTACCAGGTCTTCATTATACAATTATGCGGCGAATGAGATTGGTTCAGAGTCGATATCATTTTTAGTTCTCGAGATATTTGAGACGAAAAGAAGTTCACGAGCGTACGACCGTACGCACACACTTACGCACAGACATCTCTCGAAATTTTCAATTCGAAAAATAGGACTCATTACAATAACTTCCAAATGGGAAGTTAATGAAATTTCAAATATTTAAAAAAAAGTAATAATAGAATCACCCATTTTTATCAGAGTTGTAAGAAATTAAGATTTCGAATCAAATCAATGATCGACTCAAATAGTGAACGGACTCTAATTGTGAGTGCACTCAGAAATAAGTTCGATCAATATTAGAATCCGCTCAGAAATGAATCTGATCAATATTTGAGTCCTCTCAGTTCAGTTGGAAGATAAAAATGCGGATAACTAGACAAGATTTCGGTACATGTGTGGTCTCAAATGAAATGAGGAGATGACCTTTATACGATATTGTAATAAAATGTAGCAGTTGAGTGGCGAGGAGGTGTTCAAAAGCGCAATTAAAATTTCCAATTGCGTTTCTGAACACTCCTCGCCCTGCAACTACTACATTTTATTGTTCTCGATATCTTATCTTCCTCGACATCAGCCCCTTCATATTCCAACTGAATTTTTGCACACCGATATCTTGTCTAGTTCCCGAGATATCCACATGTTCATCATTCAACTGAATTGAGCGGAATCAAATATTGATCGCACTCATTTCTGAACGGACTCACAATTAGAGCCCGTTCACAACTTGACTCGATTGAAAAAATTGTCCATCGATGAGTTGATCGACTCTTTTGAGGCTGCTCATTAACAACCCTGAACCTGTACAGGAAATAGTCGAGTTCATCACTTCTATAAATTTGCATTGTATTTGCATTCTTTTATACACTTAACATGAGTATAAATCAGTTCCGAACTTGCTAGTTTTGTGCTCTAAAGTGTACTCAACGACGACATGTCGCTGCTTGGCACTAAAGGGGTTATATTATTCAGAAAATGCCCTTTAATTTAGGAGAAGAGTCCTTGAAGTTTCACAATCTCAACAAAAAATTGATAAAATATAAAAATTCTGCAAATTTAGCTGGCTTTAAAGCTACTACATATTGTCAACGGTTGATGATGGTTTCATTTTTTTTTTCAAAAATGAACTTAAAATTAGTTAACTTATGATATATTTGCAGAAGTATTTTGACTTAAAGGAAGAGGCTTTCAATATGTTTCTTGGAATGGAAATCGAGCCAAAAACAAATGGAATCGTCGCCAACAATCACGTAAAATGCATTGATAAAATTCTTAGTAAGTTTGAGATGGATTACTGCAAGGGAGTTACAACCCCTATATTCGACATGTATACAGCTGCGGAAGGAGAATGGGTTCGTGTTCCTTATCGCCAACCAATTGGCAGTTTGCTGTTCTTATCTTTGTTAACTCAAACGGACATTACTTATGCAACTTGTTTTTTAAGAAGACTCCCCTCAATTGATAATCCGAAACGAATACATTGGCATGGCATTGAAAGAATTTTTAGATACTTGCAGGAAACGAAAGAATTTGGCATACACTTTTCATAAGGAAAACCAGAGGTAACTGACCTGAATTGTTACACTGATGCAGATTTTGTTGAAGATAGGGTAACTAGAAAGTCGACAAGCGGATATGTTGGATATATTACCTTAAACGACTCACCCCATTGACTGGCCATCAAGAAAACAATCAATTGTGACCTTATCAACAGTAAAAGCTGAATACATAGCAGCAGCAGCAGGCATAAAAGAGATAATCCCTATTCATAATCTCGGAAAAGAATTAGGTTTAATTAAAGATTTAGTTTCTTTGAAAATTGATGATCAGAACTGAATTAAATTGATAGAAAATGAAACGTCACAAAAATAAACTAAACATATTGACATTAAATTTCATTTTATTAGAGAACAATATAGTAAAATTTTTAAAATTAATTATGTTAAAAGAGAAAACTAACTTGCAGATATTTTTATAAAAGCATTGTTTTCAAACCTATTCCGAAAATATAAGAAGTAAATTATATTCAAATTTTGTACATATGGTAATATTTAATTCGATTAGGAATGGATAAGGAATTTTTATTAATGAGATGATATTTCATTCCGGGGAAAAGAAACAGAAAGTCCGTTAATAATTTAGCCACCGGTAACTACCATCCAAAAGCTCTCTCAGCACAAATGCATTCTACCACGTAATTCTCTCACGAAAGCTTTTATGCTAATTGTGGTAGTCAACGTGTTAAGCACTTATTAATGGGCAAACGTGAGCATATTCAAAAGACATAGATACTTAATGATATATATGGCGAAAGTTTTTTCCGTGTTTATGGAAATCCAGAAAATGCAGAATCAAAAATACAAATAAAAGTAAATTTTTTTCTAAATTTCAAAATCTCTAAAATTTATCCAAAATTTTAGAGATTTTGCATTGGAAACTGCTAGGCAGCTTGTAAGGCGTTATCCGTGGCACTTACCTTTCTTTTAGGCTACAACATACCCGTAAAATGTCTGGAGTTCAGACAAACATTGATTGTTGCTAAGCTCAGATCCTTTTATAACTCTTCCCTCAGAAAAGATGCGCTAACATTAATTATTAATTTGGAAACATATTTTTACAGTTTACAAGCCAGAAGAACATTTTCAAAAGCTTAATAGATTACATTTCTTAATTCGCGAAGAACTAGGAATGTTGCAGTGCCCAATCATAGGCTCCTACAATCGAAGCGTTCCTTTTTTGTTGATGCTTCCGGGCTTTGGAATCGTCTGCCGATTCAATGTAAGACCGCTCACACTGAAGTTGAATTTAAGAGATACTACAGACTTCTTATTCTTAATAATGTATAGTAGTGCTATCTGAAACCTTTCGAGCTCTGGTAGTTAGTATAATATAATTTGTCTATTTATCTAATTATCTATTTTTTTATTTTTCTTCTTTTTTACTTTTTATTTTTGTTTTTACTTAATTATATTGTCTTCCTCTATTATTATTTTCTGTTGTTTACTTCTAAATCTTTTGTAAATGTACATTATAAGGTTAGGCCTTTGTACATAATATTGAATAAATATTATTATTATTAATATGTTGCAGGTGTACATGTACAGTTTACCTATAATTATTTTATAACAACACGCAGCATTTGTTTGTAATGATAAAATTATGTTAACAGATAAATTTTAATTTTTGTCACATCTTAGTATGGGCCCGAAACCACTGTGCGTTGTGCAAGCACACCTTATGCACGTTTTCTACCTTTAATTTCAAAAGTTTCTCAAAAATTTAACTCCATCTTTTTTTTATTAATCCAAAGGCAGATTCTATTACATTTCTAACTTTGCTATCAACCAAATTAAACTTGTTTTCCGCTTGAGATAAGGGCCTACTTCCTTTGAAAGGGATTATAATTGCTATCGGTGTCAAAATACAAACCCACTATTATCAAGTAGTGAATATCTACCAGGAGGACACTTCTTCCTCTTGAATATGCTACTATCTCGTAATATCCTTTGGTCGTGTACTGAACCTGGATATTCTGCATTTTTATCTGAAAATCCACCTTCGCTGTCACATATTGGCTGCTTTTGAATGCTGCAATCAAGTTTCTTGTTATATACTGTTCGGTCATGTAATTCTACAGGAATCCTTAATTTGATATGTGTTTCGTCAATTGCTCCAACAGCTCTTGAGAGTATTTTAATTCATGATCTTAAGGAAGCTAAATTTTCTTCGAATGTTGGTGCATCTGAACAAATATATATGTTTATGTAATTGTGTACAATACAAATCTAGAAAACTAAAAGATTTTCCTATTATTTTCACGCAAGGGTTATTCGCTATTTCGTGGTAAGTTTCCAGAGGGGTTAAAAAGGTTTTTTTCCTATAACAATTAAATCTAAGATAAATAATATTTTTATCATGTACATTTGCACCATTCTAAAAATATTTTTATAATTCAAGTTGAAGTAGGTGAAAATAAAATACCTTTTACGTTATAATATCAGATGGGAAGACGACTAACTAAGGATCGTTGTTAACATTTTGGCTCTTCTAATTTATTTTGCGCTAACATAACTCGTTTTCTTGTACATACATAGTACATATGTAGATGGTCTGTTCCAAAACCTTCTATAATTCTAAGCCATGAACTGCGATTTTGCACCCACACAAGAACGGTTTTTTATGGACACTTCAACATTAGGCGGAAGTGTTCTGATGACTCATGCTTAAATATGTCAGACCACTTTCTCCTATCTTAAGGCGTACATTAAAAAACCGTTATTGTGTGAGTGAAAAATCGCAGTTCATGGAGGTTTTGTCTCTTCACAATTATTGTCCCGAATGAACACATACATGAAACGATGCAGACTCTAACAATTTCATAACAATGTCTGGTTTACGGCGGTGTTACAGACGGGAAGGAACTTTGAGATGGTAAAAACTGAGATTGTGCTCCTCACAAAGAAATGCATCCCGCTTATGTGGAAGATGCGTTTGGGAGACGTTAAATACCTAGGGGTGAGCCTGGAATGCAGGCTAACCTTCTGGTAGGAGATCCGGGGGAGGGCGAACAATGCCTATTGACCTCCAAGCCAGGAAACGGCAATTCGTCCAAGGGAACAAACGCGTGCTGGGGAGGAAGGAGGCCGCAGAAGAGGGGAGATCCCACATCTCAAGAGCGTGGAAGGAAATTTGGGAGGGGCAGGCGCGAGGCCGGTGGATGACTGGTTGAACCGTCAGCATGGTGAGGTAAATATAACTCAGTATAACTCACACAAATGCTAACGAAACACGGGCACTTTCGGTCCTTCCTCCATAATTTGGGGAAGGTACCGAGCGCTCCCTGTGTCTACTGCGACTCTCCTTCTGACCCCGCCCTCCACACATTCTTTGAATGTGAGAGATGGAGAGTCACTATTTTATTATAGAAATAAAAATGTCTAATATTGATACAGTCACTAAATGTTTGTAGGAACTAATTAGGATTAGGAAACAATTTATGACAAAGTTGCTGAATAGGTGCTTCCATGCTAACTAAAATAACTGACTTGGCTTTACATGAGATCTCACAACTTTTTACGGTGGAATGATTGCGTTACTAGATTTGACAATTTTGTACATTTTATGTTTTTGATGGGATATTATTGACAATCTATCTCCATTATATGAAAACACTGCTTTACAAACAAAGGTTATTATTGTTAATTAATCCAACGATTTTAGTGTTTAATAAACAGATTGATAACTATGTTGTTATATTTTTTATTAATAAACCGTAATTTCAGATAAGCCGTATATGTAATTATTGTTATTATTTTTATATTAATAATCCAGAGTACGTACTCCAATAGAAACGTGCGCGTAGAATGCACACTCTAATGCTACAGACAATATTTAGAGAAGGAGGGGGGGGCCTCAAAATTGAATTGCGCTTCGGGCCTCTCAAGTGTTAAATCCGCAGCTGTACCCTTATATAGGATACAAAAAAATACATATTACGTACGATTTTTTTTTTTTGATAAAGAAGGGAAGAAATTTTTACGTATGGACCACCCTGTACATGTTGTGCCTTGATAGCTCACGCAAAGACAACATTACGGGGAAGTCTCACTTCAATGTTTAAGGTTAATTGAGTTCGGCAGTTTTGTAGTAGAGGTTAACCATGGGCCTGAATCAAAAACAGACACGCGAAGTGGAAAGAAAAATAATTTTAAACTTGCGGGAAAATATAAATCGTATACCAAAATGGGGAACATTATTTGTTCATATCGTTCGAAGTGTCATGAAACTTTGAAAGGTCATCCACATAGTGTTCGACCAAGAAAACTTATTGTAAGAGAAGGATGTCAGGCCGCAAGAAAAGTGAAGAAAAATCCAAACATAACCTCGTTTGATGCTGCGGCGCAAGTTTAAGATGAATTTAATAAGGACATTAAAAGATGAATTTAATAAGAACATGCAAAGAACTCTGCACTGTGCTGAATATAAACCCAGAGTAGCCGGACGGAAACCCCTCGCAAGTTAAGGTGTCTAAACCAAGGCGTTATAATTTGCACAAAATTACAAAAATTAAATTGAAGAATTTTGAACTTTGAAGTATAATTCTCTGATGAGAGAAAATTTAATATATCCCGATCAGATGACGGAATATTAGTGTGGAGAAATCCAAACACAGAACTAGAAAAAAAATTTTAAGAGCACGGTAAAGCATGGCAGTGGGGGTTGCATGGCTGCATCAGTGTTAGGTGAGTTAGTTTTCATAGAGAAGAAATAAAAATCAAAAAAGTCTGGAAAAAATGAATTTAGGAAGTAATTTTTATTTCGAGCATGATAATGACCCAAAACACACGTCTCATGAGGTCCAAATTTGGGTCATTTACAACATCCTTTATAATCGCGTGACCTGAACCCTATTGAGCTCTGTGGGAAGAATTAGAAAGACGTGAAAGGAAACATCATATGTGACTGTGAAAAGTTGTAAATATATTTAAATATTTGGCCGATGTCTAAACCTAATAATACAATTATTATTAATGATAAATATGAGCATTGCGGAGTTAAATTAGCAGCATCTCAAAGTAAAGCGTCGGTGTTGATCTCTTCAAATTGTTTCACAATTTGTCCCTCCCACACATTGTGTTAAATTTTTCCCGAAATAAAGTATTTGTCGACATTGGTGTCACTTTAAAGATCCTTTCGGAGTTGCCATGCCCTCATTATTTCTCTTGCACTACATTGCTTTGAGGAACTTGTTTTTCTGTGCATACTCTTCCTACATTCGAATTTTCTGTGATTCCTTGACATGAATGTCGAATCATTACAGTGGCAATTAAGGCATTTTCAACAAGGAGTATAAAAGACGTTATCTTGACAAAAAGACATTTTTCCTACGACACGCAATGAAGTAATCAGGTGGAGGGCTAATCGTCTTACAAAAATGCTCCCTGCTAAAGATGACACAATTAGGATTATCAGTGCCTTGTATGTTCGTCAGTGGACTACGGATTGTGACATATCCACAAAATAATAGTCTGCCTCATCCAGAAAAATGGGACGAAAATAATTTTCTAACTTAAAGTGTCCCTCTAATATTGTCGAGTCCTTTCTTGGTTAGACTTATTAAGCTGTTGTCCCCTCAAGTGATGGAAGTGTAAACGATTTTTGATAAAATTACGCCACTTTGGCTTACGGACTGGACTTTATCAACGACCCCAGACAATTCTTAATATTCCTGGAAGATTTCAGAGAAAATATTTACAGTAAACAAATTCCAGGCTGAATGCCTACTGTTGCCTTGTTTTACATTTCTTTATTTAATGGCAAGGTGAAATTATGAAATTTTCCAGCTCCAGAGGATTCACGATTTAGGTGTTAATTTATTCAGACTATGTAAATTATAAAATTTCACTTTTCATTGGGCGGAACCGGAGTGCTCTTGTAGGATATTCTATAAGCGTTTAAGTTTCATTTTCCCTCGTAGAACAGATATGAGTTTCGGGAAATTAAGATGGATTGTGTGATAAAGGTCGGTTTGGATTAATATTTTCTGCTCTGTGGACATGGAATATGGCAAACCAATTTTAAAGATTGGAATCTCAAGAGAGAAAGCATTTGGGTACGGCAGGAAAATTTAGCCTTAGGAATATTAAATTAGTTAGGGGGAAATGCCAATACCCCTCAGGGCGTTAATAGTCATCTAAGCAAGGAATCTGCAAAAAAAATTGAGGCAAATTTCAGTGCATTCAGTATCTGTTTCCGCTCTTATCTGAGAATGCAATTTTAGGAATATAAACGGTTTTCTATTGGTCTTGTACATTGCTGTTATCAGCAATACACTTAAAGTGCTGAATTCATTTTCATTTTAAGCCTTCACAGAAGCTTCTCCATGTAAGCACTATTCGACGAATAAAGTTTATAATGTTTATTTGGACTGAGTTGTTTTAATTGCCTGCACAACGCTATGATGCACACAGCACAGCTTAAGCGGAAGGAAATTAGGGAAGAAGAGATTGGGAAATTTTAACCTAACAAATGTTGCAAGTAAGCCACAATTTTTGACATGAAATTATTACTATGTAGCGTCCCAGTGGCTTCTTCAATTCTTATGAGTAGAATTGCCTTAACCACTGGTACCCTTAATATGGTCCTTCGACCCGGATACAACACAAATGGCTTAAGAAAAACGTATAATTTTTTAAAACTAAATTTATGCTTAGGATACATCAGTTAAAATTTCAGAGATAACGTGGACATTATTTTAAATCAAAGACTCAATGGATTTGTTACAGGCGCCTCCTGTAAGTTCGTATGCGATGGAAATTATCGGGAGTATGCAAAAGTTTCCGCCCTTTTTTACTTGAAAAACTCATTCATTAATACACCAAAATGAAATATACCATCAACTAAAGCATTGTCCTTCGGCCATTATGCTGCGGCGTCAGCGGTTTAGCCACATCAGGTTTTGGGTTTTGTATACCCGGTTGACATTTGTAGGGTTTATTCACCACATGCTCATGCCTCTTTTGTTTTTTTGATATTCAAGAAAAAGAGTTTTTTCCGATGGGTGCATTTCGTTTCACGAGACTTCAAGTTTTACAATAAATTCCGTTGTTTTTGCAAAAAGATTAGGTATAATCTAACTTTCGTCGCAAATGTGCGAGTTTCCGCGAAGCAAGTTTGACAAACTGATTCAATTCACCAGCGACACGGATTTCGTATTGTTAATTGCTTATCTGGAATGGGAGTCGAATTGGCATAATCCAATAAAATTCTAAAGCATACATCTTTTGTCTTTTGGGTTTCCAAACTAATCCTGTGTTCTACATTTTGCAGCCGTCACCACAGCCAGACATGCTGCTCTCCCAGCTCAGGAGAGGTACTCCGTTAACTGCGTCTCTTCTAACCAGGCGCTGAGGATTGGACTCCATCACTTCAGCTGACAAAACAGACCGAAGAATCAGGAAACAGGCCTAGCCAGAGCCACTGTATTCACCCGGATGGCCCACAGTCAATGTAGTGCCCATGTATTGCCCATGGGCAATAGTAATCCCCACAACACTATAGTTCGGTAGCTACTTTAAGGTAACGTATGAACTGCATGAGATTCGTCCTGAGAAGCTTACAGCGCTTATGGGGGGCTACATTATAGGAAGAGCGAGGAAAAGATCCCAGCGGTTCGTGAACATGAGGCGATTTCTCAGCTCCACCTTCTTCAGAAGGAATATCTACAGAAATACAAATATAACGATTCTGTTCGATGTGAATGCCTACATACCAAAATTTCAGTAGAGTCTTCAAGGTGTGACTCGATCTTTATTTTTCCGTCTATTTACCTTCTATGTTTTAGTGCAAGGCTGACGCATGCAAAAAATCTATTTTTTAATAAGTGGAGAAACATTTCCATTAGCTCAAACTGTTCCTTAGGGCTATGAGCGATACGCGGGTGCGAAAGTCAATTTGAGTAAGAGCTAAGGCCAAAATAAATGTTTCCCTTGGATTTTTTAGGTTACGTTGTTATGATACGTACTGCTAGCAACCAATTCCTTGAAGTTAATGAAATCTGCGGATATTTAAGTATTTTTTTAATAGATATTTTATTCAATAGTTCAACAATTATTTAGGACCAAATCTTCTTTTCAAAATCTCATCTAACTCCCCAAAATTCAGGCACCTTTGCAGTCGAAATTAGGATCTTCAGTGGGACGCATTCACAATATGTGAATTCTGTCCACTAGGAAAAATCCAATATAACCGGTTTCGAATTCTTGAAACGATATACCGCACAAGTGGAATAGTCTATAATCGAGTCTATAATAATAATAATAATGCTTTATTTGTCAAAGTACAAAGATTATTTAAAATCTTAAGTCGTACATGAGAGGATGGTAAATTAATGGAAAATAACAAAAAAAAGAGAAAAGAAAAAAAAACCGAATGAAACAATTAAAAAAGAAAGAAAAAGAAAATAAAAAAAAGAAGAACTAATTCAAATAAACTACTAAAAAAAGAAAAACTAATTCAAATAAGCTACAACATAAATTTACAAAGCACCACAGATGTGTTCCACTTAAAACATAATGGCTTAAAATATATTGGTAATTTTAACCAGTCTGCAAAAATTTCCGTTGGCAACCGTGCGCTGAATATTACTCGGCAGAAGATTCCACTTACGGGCACACTGGATGAAGAAAGAACGCTCACATCTGGAATTGAGTTCTACACCCAAGTTTCTCACAGAGTCTTTATAAGGAAGTACTACCCTATTGAGTAAAATTGGAGGAAGGTGACTTGAGTCGATGCCATTTCTATAGATAGCCAGGCAATTAGATTTACTGGGGTTGAGGATTAAGTTATTATAGGTTGACCAATCATAAATTCGCTGCAGGTTATCATTAAGCCGAACTATGCAGTCCTCCATCAATCCAATCGGCCTACTGAGATATATTTGTACATCATCAGCATATAAATGAACAGAGGAATCGCGGATTACCTCAGGAAGATCGTTAATAAATAAGCAGAAAAGTAGAGGGCCGAGGATGGATCCCTGAGGAACACCAGAGCTAAGAGTTTCCGCATTAGAAAACTTGTCCTTGATTCGAACAAGCTGACTGTGCCGCCACAGAAAGCTCCTGATTAGGCTAATAGCGGACGATGAAAAAGAGAACCGCCTGGATAGTTTTCTCAAGAGTTTGGAATGATCTAAAGAATCAAAGGCTTTGCTGAAATCGAGTAAGACAAGAACGGAGAGGTAGTCATCATCTAATGCTTCATGTATGTCAGATGTTACTTTTAATAAAGCAGTCTCGCAACTATGTGAAGGACGAAATCTAGACAGCCAAATTGTTAATAAGCCATTCCTGCTGACATATTCCATAGTTTGCATATATACAAGTTTTTCAAAAACTTTTGCTAGGTAGCAAAGAAGGCTGATTGGACGAAAATCGCAAGGTTGTGAAGCATGTGGTTTTTTAGGAATAGGAACAACTATAGCTTGCTTTCAACACGCAGGAAATTGTGATGTAAAAAGGCAGTGATTGCGTGAGAACCTTCAGTATTTCTGGAGCAATTAGCTTAACAAAACGAGGGGGCAAACCATCATACCCCACAGCATTAGATTTAACAGCATATAAAGCCATCAGTACCTCGGATTCATCCACACAACGAAAAGCAAAGCCATCAACGGGAAAACTTTCCGCAACATTGTTGTTGTGAGATATTCCAGGCATAGCAGTAGCACTCGCTACGAAAAACCTATTGAGCTGGTTAGGATCAATATTTATTACTGGAGGACCAGGGCCGTTAACACCAATGTTTCGAAGATTTCGCCACAGGTTCCTGGGTGGCTGATCCATACTTAGCCTATCGGAGAAGTAGGCTCGTTTAGAAGTCCGAATCATGGCATTTACTCTGTTACGAACTTTTTTATACCTACTGCGTATGACAGGGGAGCGCGTTTGTTTAAACCGACCAAGAAGAAAATCTCGTTCAGCCATGGCATCACGGATATCACGGGTCAACCAAGGGCATCTCTGACTCTTGACATGAACATTGCGAATAGGGACATGCTTATTATAAAGGTCAAGAAGAACCACCGTTAGAACGTTTACCTTTTCATCGGCCGTATTAAGAGAAAAAACCTGGTCCCACACCAAACTACGACACTCATTCAAAAGCGCATCATGGTCAATGCGTTTAAAATCACGGTATGTAACAAGTAATTCATTAGTCAAGTGTTTTAATCTAAGGTTGTAGCTTAAAAACAGAAAGTCGTGATCGAATTCACTCGTGGGACTTAATTGGTTGTAAAATAAAATTTTGTTGAGATCACCTGTAAAGATATAGTCAAGCTGTGATGGATTGGAAGAGTTGAAATATGTCGGAAGACAGTTAACTTTACTCAAATTTAATGTTTGGAGCAAATATGTGAAGTTATCAGTGGCCGACCCGGTACTAAGAGCGTTAACGTTCATATCACCACAGAAAATAGCATTATGGCTTCTAAATAAAGAGGGAGATATTAATTCCTTGAACCCAGAAGCCCTTTCAAAATTAAAACAGCTCGGAGGACAATAAGCACAAACAAGGATGCATTTGTCGAAGCCTGTGTCCACCTCGACACACAAAAACTCAATCAGAAAACCTTGACCAGAGGATTTGACAACTGATGCTCTCAAGGAGTTATGTACATAAATAGCTACTCTTCCTCCATTACGATCCACACGATCATTACGAAAAGTATTGTAATTTGGCAACGAAATACTTTGCGAGATAATGTTATTGTTAAGCCACGTCTCACAGACAAATATGGCATGAACTTTCGTGCCCGAGAATATGTCCTGCAGTAGGCCGACCTTATTACGCAAACTTCTAGCATTAAGATAGGCTACGTTGAAACCATTGGAACGGGAAGCAAAGATATTGACAAGCGTTCTCAACCCATCCAGCGTTGGTGGAGTATAGTTAATTATCCAAATTATACTTCATGCTCAACCATCTTAACTCTTACATTGCTAATTGTTAGTATGTAAATTTTCTGCATTTTACGTTTGTAGTCTGCGGAATGCTAATCCTACGGAGACTAAGCAGTTTCTATGTTCCAATTTGTGAATTTGTAAGGAATCATGGTCTATATTGGAGAAATCGAGGTCGATTTTACATCCCCATATATGATGCAATAGTCAAAACTCTGTGTCGGGATGAATTACTAGCACTTGTTAACAGTCGGTTAACTGAGTTCGCTCCCAGTTGACATCAATCAATGGCTCAGATAAATTAAAAAATTACAGTAACGTAAATTTCTGTAACACCTACTACCAATATATTTGATATGGCCCCAAATACAAAACACTAATACTTTTAGTAACATAATAAAAACCTATTCCTTGCATATTTTCCCAAATAATTTGGTATAGCCCTGCAGAGGTTCACTTTAGTCGCCTTTTGCGAGAAAAAGCACCCACTGTGGCTTTAATTTCTACCTCACCCACAAGATCAGATCTTTTGACAATAGGTTCAAAATTTGGTGATGAACGAAGGTGAACACCTTAATTAAAGGTAAGCTCCTTAGGACCACCAGTAAGGTAGTTATTTATAATTTAGTACAATAAAGGCAAAACGTTTTTGTCGACCCTAACAAATATTTCCGATTTTATTTAAATACAAGTGAAGTGTTTCAAATTTAAAATAGATTTCGGGATAAAATTCACCAAACTGAATCAATTTTCTACTTGTGATAAAATGATTCACAAAACTCTTGGGCAGCCAAGTAGGGTCGATATATTATTAAATTACTCTCTGTGACGCGCACCCTCCACTTGTAGATATTCAATATTCATCGAATACTCCCGAAGCCACAGTCATTTCTTTTTCAATTCCTCCTTTTAGTCAACATCGTAGCTTCACAAAATCAAATCACCAAGAAAACCAAATTGAAGGAGTTTTTACAGAATTTTTTTGGATTCGATTTGATTTATGTTTTGCCTTTAGTTTTAAATCACCAACTACCACCGTCGGCGTTGCCTGATTTTAATTCAGTGGAGTTGTAAGGTCGAAGTTTTATATTTTTTATACACAGCAAATTCATGGAGAAACGAAGGTAACCTGCCAGGTGGTACGTGGGGATCCCAAACCCAGTTGATTGAATAAATTAAATGCTAGAGCAGACGTAAAACCTTATTATCACAGAATTATGGCAGAAAATGTTTTTAAAGTAGAATCCGCGCATAGCCGAGACTCAATTCCAGGGAGATGAGAAGGCATTTGCGAGCGCTAAGTATGCAGTGTTTCCCACTAATTGCTCTGTTTATTCAGCCAATTAAACATGGATGAGTTTTAAAGATACTATAAATGAGAGAATGAAATGGAAGGGATTTCTTGCACATTGTTGTAGTCGAGAAATTGACTAGTTACCTTTGTAGGACAAGAAATCAATTTCTATATTTTGTACAGGTGTTGTGCTCTGTAAGTTGATGCACAAAGGGAAAAAATATTTATTTGGCGGGAATCAGTTTGTGGAGTATGCTACACACCACCTATAAGCTCGTAGTCCTTTTTAGAGACAATTTCCGTTCAATAAAGGATAGCCTAGCTCTTTTGTTCGCACATATTCAATCGATCACTTTTGTCTCCTGCGGCTTATGGAAGGATAATGTTTTTGAATTGAGTACCTGATGGTAAACTAATGCACCTCTCTGGTGTGGTTTATGCTATTACATATTGAAATAATATTTCCTGTAATGGTAAAATAGTTTGCAGGTCAATTGAATTACGAAAGGAGTTTGCTAGTGCCATTAAGTTTTCTACTTTTAGGTAGACTCTAATAAATCGCACCAAATTAAATATTTGTCGAGGATAATATTTATTAAGTTAATTTCGTTGGATTAGGAGTCACTGAACAGCCAAATACGTGGATTATAAGAAAGCATTTTCTCTGCCTTAGAAAGCAAAAGAAGATATTTTATCACAAAATGAAATCCTGATTGAAGTAAGAAGAGAAAAATTCTGGGAACAATTCGACATTAAACCGCACTCCGAGGATTGGTACTTACAATCCTAAAAGCCATAAGACAAGATTTAAAAGTGCTTTGAATTCAAATAAAACTCGGCAACAAGAAGTGTCTTAAAATTATTAACCCCCGACGCAAAAAGAGGGGTGTAATAAGTTTGACGTGTCTGTGGGTGTGTCTGTCTGTCTGTCTGTGGCATCATAGCTCCCGAACGGATGAAGCGATTTCAATTTAGTTTTTTTTTGTATTAAAGGTGACTTACGTGCGAGTGTTCTTAGATATGTTTGATGAAAATCGGTTGAGCCGGTTAAAAGTTGTGGGGGGTGAAAGTGGGGAAGAATAACCGAATGTCTGCAAATATACTCGAGTGGGGTCTCAAATGAAAGCGCACTGAAAGAGAATATTGATGACTTAATCGAGAGTATTCTTAGCTTCATATTTATAAAAAAAATATTATATTAAAGAGTTGAAGACTAATATAAACATTAAGTAACAATTATTACTTATAGAAACAAAAACTAGTAATTAATAAGTAAAATAAAAGCGAACAAGCTTGACCTTAAATGTAAAGATCGGAAGAGCGT
>QYTT01090922.1:0-10057 GCA_006980735.1 Dasypogon diadema
TTCATCCATATTTATTATAAATGTTTAGTTCCACAAATGACAAAGGGCTGTCAACGAACAAGTCATGTAAATTTTCAACATTTTTCTGTTTTCCAGCCTACTTTCACGATTGGTAGCCTTGCAAAATTTGCAGCAACTTTAAAATTTCACAAAGCAGAAAATGAAGTCAAAGTCGACGCAAACACCGCTGCATTTATTGTATCAGCCAAAACTTCACTCCATAAGAAAGTATGTAAATTCGGTGATAGAAAAGTCAAAGTCAAAGTTACTGCATTGAATGTGTTTCGGCCCTCAATTTCATCGGAAATTCGAATATGTATACTGAAAAATTGTCAGGATTTTTCGAAAAAATTGTCTAATTTTCAGTTCGAATTTATTCTTATGATCTGTAGGCTTGGTCTGCGTTATAGGAAAAATTGTTATTCGTCGAAATTTCCGTAAAATTGAGATTTTCCTGGAAGTTGACGTTTAAGTCCACGTATCGGAAAACTCGTGTATTGTTTCCTTTCCGTCGGAAAATCGGTAGTCATCCAGTAGTTTTTAAATATTTTTTTTTCAGGCTACCTCCTTTCCAAGGACAAGATAAGGTTCACGTCTCCTGATCTAGGCAGGTAAGTTCTTACTGGATTTTTTGTTTGTCCTCTTCTTTAGGGGCATCCGGCAACAGTGTGTGCAAAAAGGTACCGCAAACGAAGTGTCTTCAATCAGCATAGTATAAGGTAAACTCCAAAGGACATAAGCGGCCGAAACTCCCCAGTGCTTTTATGTGGTATATACTCATAATCTAAAGTACAAAAAGATCATCTGTAACAGCACTTCAACGTCAGACATCAAGACAACACATTACACAGGTAAGTAATTATACGTTTCCTTTATTCTATATATTTACTAACTATCTTTTTATTTTTAGGTTTTTACAGCTCACAAGGAAAGCCGCGTAACACCTTCTGTACTAAATCTTTATTCTTTTCAACACAATATTTTTAACCCTAACCATTATTTTCCACTATCTCGTTCTTACCAAATTTTTTCTAAATCTTCCAGTTACTTTTTTATCGCATTTGAAGTAAATTTGCAGGAGTAATTTTGTACCTTTCTACACCAAATACGTATTATCTACGAATTTTATTTACTGGCTGATAGTAAATGAATCCACTTGTGTCAAACAGAAGGTAAAAAATGGTGTGGAATACTAAATTAATTTACTCTTCTGCTAGAAGCAAAATAAGTGAAATAGTTAACAATGTGACACGAAAATAAATGATTTCACAAGTCCTAGATAAGGCAGAATTTTTTAAAGCGAAGCCAAAGGACATTCTTGATACACGAAGCTAAATACTATTGATCTCTTTCATTTACGTGGAGAGCCGGAATAGACATTTGCTAATTTCTTTCCGACATTATTATCTTTGAAAAACTAATTTAGGTAAGTACATGGGGAAACTAATTTACTTACTTGTCACTTCGGTTAATTAACAGTCCACAGCTTGACTCTTTCGTACTAAGAATTTTTATCACGAGCTTTGTACACTATGAAAGTTAACAATTATGAGGTAAATTACTTCAGTTTACATGTAGTGGTTAACACAGTATTCGTCCCACTTTGACAACAAATTAAGGAGTACAATTTTCATAATAACAAAAAGTTCTTACCATATTTATTAATTCTCGAAACTTACCATTAGATTAGTATCTACGCTCAAGGAACTTTACCTCAACTAGGAGATATCTAAGGACTTTTTGTTAAATAAAAAAAAATATTGACTTTACTGCTCGAATTTTCGGTACGATTTTCAAATAATGTAGGAAAAATAAGATTAATAAAGTATTGAACAGAATCTACAGGATCTTGTGTATAAGATTATTACGATTTCTGTGCTTTTTATTTCCCCTATTTAATATGAGTGTTTGTATTAATTTATGTTTGACTGAGGTACTTCAATTTCGGTTTAGGAATAGATAAAAGTTTCTGCTACCAACCATCACCTCAAGTATCCGTCTTTTTAAGGCCTCGTCCGTGCACAGAGCGGCCGAGCGAGCGATTTGCGAGCGGGCGATTTTTCTACGACTTTGGTGGGGAAAAAAATTGTACGCTTATCGCTCTTTGTATTACCACTTCAAGAGAAAACAGTCGTTTTGAACTTCATCATGAAATCACTCGGACGCAAATCGCTAGCCCGTTTTGTGGATGAATGAGGCCTAATTCTCCACTAGATAACTTGACAACGGTACAAGCCACATACATTAAATACCAAAAAATACAAAAACATTGATAGATTGAAAGATCATGTTCCAAAACAGACTAAATTGGACAACTTTTTCTTAGGTTTACCATTTGAAACCTTCAGTTAAATTAAATACAAAATTGTTGTTTTTTTTTTAAAAAGGTGAAAGGTAAATCGAGAACTTTCTTCAGAAGATTGCCATATGGAAGGCTTTATTTTGTATCTTCTAGGTGTAGGATATATATAATACATTTAACACTAGAATTACGAAACGCGCAAATCTGATTCATTTTACACTTTATTGCTAACTTTATTATCAAGTTTTCAGTCAGGCTTTAGAATTTAGTTCTAAGCGCAGCACTGCTCAAAATCACTGATGATATAATAATCTCCTAATACTATGGACACACATGTAGTTTCGATACCATGGTACTCGAATACTACGTGGTATACCACATGTGTGTCACCAAATACTAGGTAGATACCAAATCAAGTACCTAGTATACCATAAACGTACCTAGTATTGAAATGCGATAAATTTTGCTGGTTTCCTCATATTCAAACCTAGTATATGCACCTTTTTACTGACATTAGCGCCATTACTTCATAGCGGAAAAGTAAATAGTTAAAATAAGTGACAGTTATGTGACATGACGGTTGTGTTTAAAGTGTTTTGCTTACATTTTCAGCTCTATATTTGACCTCTCCAGCATATTTATTAAAAACAAATTATATAGGTAACACAAGATTAATTCTTTCGGTGACATTTTCACTACAAACTTTTACTTCGACAATTCACTGAGAGTATACGTCAAATTATGTCACGAACGCATGTGTGTCAAGGGTCAGCTATACTATATGGTAAAGATCTGACATGGCATAGATACCATGGTATTGGTACTACTTGTGTGTCCATAGTATTAGATAGTGACAAACTTACTATGTTGATTCTGTGGCGTCAGCAGTTTGGCCACGTCAGTTTGGTGCGCCCGATTGACATTTGTAGGGTTTATTCGCATTTCGAATAGAGAGCTACCTTGGCGCGAGTGATGCATTTCAGGAATCGTAGTTGGCGGTGATTTGGCATGTTTATGCCTCTTTTGTTTTTGAGGCAGAGAAAAAGTTTTGATTTCGACGGGTGCACATCGATTTCTAGATATTTAGAAACTGTCCCAAAATTTCGCTGATTTTGCAAATCAGATTTGTAACTATCTTTCAACCAAATGTGAAAGCTTCCGAGTAGCAAGCAATAATCCTATACAATTCACCAGCGTCATGGATTTGTAATTGTAACGACTTATCTAGATTGAGAGTCGAATTGGAGTATTACAATAAAATTCTTAAAACTACATCATTTATTTTTGGGTTTCTACATTAATCCTGCACCTCCATATTGCAGCCGCTGCCACGGCCACACACGTAGCGGAGGATTGAATCCCCTTTATTGCAGCTGACGAGTAGACGGAGGAGGCAAGAGGCAGGTCTAGCCAAGGCCACTGCCTGATCTGGATGGTCCATCATCGAAGATAGTGGATAGCAGTACGCCCCACAATTCTTCTAGAATTTCTAGACTTTTCGAAAGCATTTAGCAGAGTCAGTTGCAAACTGTTACGTGGGAAACTTTGTTTAACATTTAATTTTTCTAATTAGGCTTATAGATTAAGTCATCTGATTTTCTTTATGTTTCGAGCGGAATAAGTAGACTTTTCACTGAATCTAAGTCAAGTGAGGAATATTATGCTAGGGTACTAGAGTGGTCCTTAAAATTTAACCTTTAAATTTTGTATGGGGCACCCCCTTATTTTATTCTATGTATAAAATAAAGACATCCACAAAAGTTTCGAAGTTTTAAAACAACTTTTTAATTTTTTTTTTATATATTTGATATATTTTGTAATCTAATTAAAAATTATTAATAGAAATCCATAGTCATTGTGAAAAATAGGAAGGAATTTGAAGGATAAGAAAACGCACTTAGGCCAATAGTGAAAACGAACAGACACAGAGCTCTCGGCGATTACGAACTATTTCTAATCGGAGTAAGAGCCAAGCTTACACTATAATACATTCAGAAATTCATTAAGATTACACAAGTACATACAAATAATTCAGTTATGGTAAATTTTCTTATAACAAGTTCAGCCACGTTGTGATGGCTAATTAATTTTCCACATCCTCCGGACCGGCAGTTTGGCGAATCTCCAGAGGGTACAACCATTGCACAGGACGTTTGATCTTCTTTCCATCAGCAAAGCGCACTTCGCAAGCTCTGATCTTGTTATCTCGTCCAGGAAAGCAACTTTCTACCATGGCTAATCGCCAATGGATGCGCGGCGTAGCAGGGTCATACACAAGGACAACATCGCCATGTCTAATCTCTCTAGAAATTGTGTCATCTTGCATGATGAGCCGATCTTAAAAGCCTTAGATATTCTATTTTCCAGCGTTTCCACAAAAGTGAAGTCGAATGCATTCTCGCTCTCCATTTCGTGCGCAGCTCGTCTTTAGTAATCCCTTCAGGTGTTGCCTGGTCGTAATTTGCGCTAAAGCAATCTAAAAGAAGGCGATCTTCGCCTTCCAAATGGCAACTTTTAGCAAGCTTTTCACACTTTTAATCAAACGTTCCAAAATCCATCCCACCAAGGGGCTCGCTCCAGAATGAATCGCCAGGTAATTCCGTGATTGGACAAGAAGCCATTAAAATTCTCGTCGTTAATAATTTTTTCTACGTTCTTGAGTTCCGTTGCGGCCCTTTTAAATGTTCTTCCGTTATTAGAGAATATTGTCTTTGGTGTATCCCGTCGTAATATAAACCTCCTAAAGGCTAACAAGCAACTTTCAGTAGTTAGACTGGGCACCAACTCTAAATGCACGGCGCGAATTACTGCACAAGTGAACATCAGGATATATACCTTGCGTTGTCCCCCCTCTCTTTCTTAGGAACCTAGAAGAAATGCTCCATACAACAATTGACAGTTATGCACATGCGATTAAAGGGCTCATGTCTCCTATAGTTAATCTTCGAAGGGTTCACACGTAAGAGAGGGGCGCCTCTTAAATTATGAACACTAACCCTAAATGATACCTTCTCCGGAAATCCGAAGAGTCAATATTAGAATTCAATAATCGATGGACAAGAAGAATGTCAGCAATTTTCTAAGGGATACAAATTGATCAGCCTAAGCCGCTAATGATAAGGTAAAAGAATTCGAGGGTCTTAAAAGGAAGATCCCTGAGAGTAAGCCTAAGGCAGTTACTCTGACCAGATTTTATACGGCTAATGTGAGCAGCATAGAAGGGGTTCTAGACCTAAGATGCATAATCAAGCAGAGATCTCACGAACAAGTTATACAAAGTGCAACCCGAAGGTCAGAAAACTCCCTGGACCATCGTTTAACAAAATCTAGATGCAGTTGCTTCTACATGCAGTATGATTAACCTGAGACATAAAATCCAATTTTGAGTCCAACATGACGCCTAAATCCTTAACAGACTGCACTTGTGGGATACGATTTCTGGAGGAAGTGTAGTTAAACATAAAAGGAGTATGGTCTCTAAAGAATGACATGACCTCACACTTATTTATGTTGAGCTCCAAATCAATATGACAACACCAATTGTAAAAGGCGTTTACGTCCATCTGAAGAGTAGCGCAATCACTAATATCGCTTATGAATGAAAAGATTTTCATATCACCAGTATAGATTAACACTTTGGAGTGTTTTAAGAGATTACAATTTCATCAAAAAAGATGGCCAAGGTGACTTCCCTGTGGTACGTCAGATGTAGCCTTTATGAGCGGCAACCACGGAAAAGTACCTCATAAGACCTCTCAGATAAGTAGGAACAAATCCGCTTCAAAAATAAGGCTGGGAATCCAAGTTTCTGCAATTTCAGCATAATAACCGAATGAGAAAATTTGTCAAAAGCCTTGCTGAAATCCGTAGTTAGTGATTAGCAATCGGTCTATAATTTGAAACCTCATTTCTATAATCCTTCTTATACACAGGTATAATGAAGGAATTCTTCCATAAATGAGGAAAACGACCGCTACTAAGAGATTTACGAAAAATGATGCTCAGGGGAACCAAAAAAGCACCGAAGCATGATTTGATTACCGCAGGAGGTACAACATCAGGATCAAAGCTAAAGTCAAAGTCAAACACACCGTTGTGTTGCATAATAATTTCGTCAGAAATTAACGGAGATATGTCTGCCATAGCTGGATGAACGCTAATTTGCGAAAAATGATCAACATCAGGCTCAAATTCCGAGAACTTAAATGCATTCTCAAAAAAGGTGGCGAACATATTACAAATTTGGCGTAGATATTTTCAATTATTAATAAGAGAAATGCTAAATTTTAATTCCTTTTTATTTGCAAAGAAATCGTGTTTCTCTTGTCAGTTTTCAATAATTTTTATTTCGTCGCTTACTTGTACTGCCACATACTCCCCCTCCAGTGTTAACGGTACCTTTCTGCGATCTTGACTTTAGGTCTGTTCCGCGTGATGGTTGGTACTGCTGAAGGGTTTACTCTAGCTTCCTTCCGTGCTTTAGGTGGTGAATCCAGGTCTTCCAAGTTCGGTAAAAGAGCTGGCTTAACTCTGTCTAAAGATATCGTTTTGCTTCCCCCATTTATGAGCAAGGTACAAGTTTTTTCTGTTCTTGATTCAACCAGGAATGGTCCATCATAGGGCTGCTGCAATGGGCGCTTTATCGCATCATTGCGGACGAACACATGCGTGCAGTTCTGCAGTACTTTCGGGATGAAGACCTTGTGCGATCCATGTCGAACTGGTTGCACCGGCTGTAATTCACGCATAATGTCCTGAAGGCGTTGTAAGACTTCTGACCTCGGTATTGTTGCTTCCACCGTAAAGAAGTCGCCAGGGAGCCGTAGTGTTGCTCCGTAAACTAACTCTGCAGGTGATGCTCCGATATCTTCATGCAGGGATGCGCGTAGACTCAATAGGACAAGTGGAATTCTTTCCGTCCACTGATTCGTGCCATGACACTTAATAGCAGCTTTAAGTGTCCTGTGGAATCGCTCTACCATCCCATCAGATTGTGGGTGATAAGGGGATGTTCTGTGCTTCTTTATTCCCAGCAGCTTGGCTAACTCTTTGAAGAGGGATGATTCCAACTGCCGTCCTTGATCTGTTACAATCTCCTGTGGTACTCCAAACTTTGCGATCCACCCTGATAGTAAGGCTTGGGCAACTGTTTCCGCTCTGATGTCGGGAACGGGAATGGCTTCTGGCCATCTGGTAAACCTATCTATACAGGTAACAGCATAGGTATAGCCGTTGGAAAAGGGAAGCGGTCCTACAAGGTCCAAGTGGATATGCAGAAACCGTGCTTCTGGAATGGGAAAATTTGTAAGTGGTGTTTTCGTGTGTCTTTGCACCTTGCTCTTCTGGGAAGCAATGCAGGTTTGAGTCCATGCTCGACTGTCTTTTCCAATGTTAGGCCAGACGAATCTCTCAGTCAGCAGACGTGTTGTTCGCTTTACCCCGGGATGCGCTAAGTTATGAATTGCTTCAAAAACTTGTCTACGCCTTGATGCTGGAATGTATGGCCGCACCTTGCCTGTCGCCACGTCCCAGAACAGTTGTTGCTCAGAGCCCGGTGGTGATAACTTCTGCAGCTGTAATGCAGTCGGGCCTTGCAACAGGTGCTTGAGCTCTTCGTCAGTTTGCTGATCTCGCGCCACATCATCGTATTGGATGGGGGATGGTGAAGAAATAGCCTGGACCCTTGACAAAGTATCTGCGACGATGTTGTTTTTGTCTGAGCTGCCTTGGTGATGATTTATCCGGTTTCTGGTTGAATGCGAAGGTAAGCGGTTTATGATCCATGAAGAGGGTAAATTTCCTACCTTCTAATAGATGTCGAAATGCTTTACTGCTAAATAAGCACTAAGGAGTTCCCGGTCGTATGCACTATACTTTGTCTGTGCCGGTGAAAGCTTCTGAGAAAAGAATCCCCGAGGTTGCATTCCTTTTCCTGTAAATTGTTGGACAACTGCGCCAACCGCTGTGTCGGACGCATCCACCATCAGAGCTAATGGCTTGTTCGCTCCTGGGTGTGCCAGAAGGGTGGCTTGTGCCAGCGCCTGCTTACTCTGCTCAAAGGCGTCGGCCAGGTCTGGTGTCCACGGGATCGGGGTTTGATCATTCTTCTTATTACACTGATGTAGGGGTGCTAGGAGTTCCGCTGCTTTTGGTATAAATCGCCGATAAAAGTTGAGCATACCTAAGAACCTTCGTAACTCTCGAACTGTCTTCGGCTTCTCGCATGAGATGATGTTCTCAACCTTTGATGGAAGCGGTCTGGTTCCTTCTTCAGAAATAAGGTAACCCAGAAACTTCACTTTTGATGCTTCGAACTTGCACTTAGCTGGATTAATAGTTATTCCATATTCGCGAAAGCGCTGAAAGAGTGCTCTTAGGTGTTTTCGGTTCTCTCCCACTGTGCGAGAGGCGATGAGAAAGTCATCGATGTATGGAAAGACAAAGTCAAGTCCTCTTACGACCTCATGGACAAATCGCTGGAATGATTGCGCAGCGTTGCATAAGCCAAACGTCATTACAGGGAACTCGAAAAGTCCGAATGGTGTCGTGATGGCCGTCTTTGGGATGTCGTCTGGTGCCACGGGGATTTGATGGTATGCCCGCGTAAGATCCACGGTACTAAATATTTTCTTCCCCTTCAGCTGATGTGCGAAGTCTTGAATATGCGGAATCGGGTAACGGTCTGGGATAGTGACCGCATTCAATCTTCTGTAATCACCGCATGGACGCCAGTCACCATTACTTTTCCTTACCATGTGCAGCGGGCTGGACCAAGGACTGTTTGAAGGCCGACAGATTCCCTGTTCCAGCATATATTGGAATTCTTTTTTCGCGGCCTGCAACTGTGCTGGAGTGAGACGCCTGGGTTTAGCGTAGACGGGTGGTCCTTTTGTTTGTATAGCATGTGTGACCTGATGTTTGATCTGCGCGGTTGCATTTGGCCTGGTGATTTCTACAAATTCCTTCAGCAGAGGGTATGTGCATTCGTCAGTGGTGCTAAGTTCAGGTGGACTGCTAGAGCATCTAGCCTGCACGCCCGTTGCGTGCAATTTTGTCGTGCCGTCTATTAGTCGATTATGTTTGACATCGACTAATAGATTGAAACGTGCTAGAAAATCTGCACCTATTATTGGCTCTGTTACTCGCGCGACAATAAAAGGCTCTGTTCTCCGCAGACCTAGACTGAGTTGGACCAGCCGCTGTCCATATGTTGGAATTCTGGTACCATTGGCTGCATAAAGTACACGGGTTGACGGCTGTCTTCGTTTTTCTTCTGCTAAGGGCGGAATTACCGAGATCTCTGCTCCCGTGTCAATGAGGAATTTCCTATTTGTGGTCTTTTCGGTGAAATATAGGCGACTGATGTTGAGAGTGGGTTGGCTAGTCGCCGGTTGCTCCCCACAACCTAGTTTTTTGTGTAGCTGCACGGTTGTGTGCAGCGCTTAGCTGCTTCGCCGAACTTCTGGTGGTACCAACAGGCTGTCGATGGAGTGGCGAGTGAATGGCGTCTGTCTCTGCGTCGACTCTGGCTGCGTTGTCGTGTTGGTCTTCTTTCTAATCTTAGGGCTTTGACCTGTCTGTTGGGGTTATGATATCTGCGAGTCTATCAGCCATCTCAGAGAGCCTAGACATGTCGCATTCGTTAGTGATGCTGAGTATCGCTTGCGTCTGGCTCGGTAGTCGCTGTAACCATAGCGTTTTGAGAAGGTCCTGAGGGACACTACTGGAGGCTAATTCCTTCATTCTGTTCAAAAG
>QYTT01090922.1:16491-36172 GCA_006980735.1 Dasypogon diadema
TTCTCTATTGTTAAAGTTAGGTTGTAATTGTAATTGATCTGTTTAATGTTTTCGTTTTATAAACTTAATTTCAAAAGGTAAACATAAATATAATAATAAAAATATAATCATAATAATATAAATACACTTTAAAAGCTTTTCTCGCATTTTGCCAACTGATTTGCCTGAGAGTTGCTCTGCGCGAGAGTTGCTCTACCCGGGAGTTGCTCGACCGGAAGGCAGATTTCGAGTATACGACTCGAATACGTTATTAGTGAAATTTGACTTATGTGAAAATGAATTACTGTGGGCTCAAAATAGATTCGAATTGACTTTTAAGGGTTTATAAAATCCAAAAAAAACAGGTAACTATTTATTTTTCGTGACGTCACAATGTCTAATTTGTCTGGAGAGAAACTGAAAAATGGCATTATAATATGTATCATACTTGGTGTTGCCGTCTGTAAGTATGCAATACATGGATTTGTTTCATTTCGCAACATTTATACCAAATCAAGTGATAAACTTGAACATATTCCGTCTTATGTTGGACAGCGCACACGTAATAACTCCAAATATACAGTGAGCGAATAAGGCTTTCAAATTCTTCGCTGAACTTGGCATGAATGTTGCGAATCGAGCCACATTTTTGAAAAAGGGTGTTTTTGAACGAAACATTTCTATTTCTTTCCTAAGACTTCAATGCTTTAAACGGTATCTTAGTTTTTTTCACAGGCTTTGTAGTTTTGGCGCCAAGGCGAACTGAATAAAATAATTTCTCATATTCCCACACTCAGAGAAAAATAGAGCTCAAAACAAATAAAATACATATTAAGGCAAATATTTGCCTTAATGCAAAATTTGTTGTTAGAAAAATCTTAGTTTGATATAAATGTACATAATTATATGTTCGAATTAAATATATGGTGTTGTTAATTTAAGTATATTGAGCTCTATTATGAACATCGACTCGAAATTTTTTAACTCTACCATATAAACGCATAGAAATTAAAGAAAATGAAACATCAAAATCAATTTGAAATATTATAAAACCCTAATTTTTCATCGATTTTTTGTTAATCCCCACAACCTAGTCAACAAAAATTAAGGGTTTTGTGATCTTTGAAGTCGAGTTTGATGTTTTGTTTCCTCCAATTCCTACTCGCTTATATGGTCGAGTTAAAAGACCGTTGGTCTAAAAACTATGCTATGTATTCTTCATAAAATATAGTACATATTTTACTGTACATAAGACACATGACAAAAAAAGCATGGAAACTAAAAAAGGTTTGTTTTTTCTCCATAAATAAAAAAAACCAATTACTTTAACTTATTTAGTTGTTTCCTAAAAGTACATAATCGTTTCAATTGCACAAAAATAATAACTTTTCAAATTTATTAGAGTCCAATTATGAGGATTTGACCTTATGTATGATACACAACCTTTAATTCATCCTCACTTTCAGTGTCCTCCTTATATGAAGGTGATAGAAGGGATTGTGTAAGTAGATGGAGCACAATGTGCTACCGTCGTCATTAAACTGAAAATTATTTATTCTTCATATAAGTGAGCACTTTATAACTAATTAAAATTACATTTTCTTTTCTCCACTCTCTAAATTTCTCTCTGAATTCTGCAGCAACACCTAAGGATGATAGATCTGGAAAAAATTTGTCTAAATCACCTCGATCCAAGAACAGCAATTGATTGTATTCTACGCCCGCACCTTTAACAACATATCAATTAAAGACGAATGCACTGATTATTTATTATTATTGAAACATACCTTTTAATACTGAAAATATGGTCTTTAAATTCCAGGATTTTAATAAATCCATTAATTTTAAATCACTTTCACTTAGTAGCATAGTCACTGTCACTGTCTCTGAATTTTCTGATACTACAGATTCATCAAAACTTCGCAAAATATTTTCAATATCTTTCTCCATCTTTCTCATGAACTGTAACTAGCAAGGTTCAAACAAAGAAATGACGATAAGAAGATAAAGAATGAAACTACAAGCACAACGATGTGAGTGTGTGGTGCGTCTACATTAGAAGTAAACTAGGAAGCGTTTCAGAAAACAAAACACATCATTGAAAGAAGCATTTCTAATACTTACACCAAAAATATTAGTGTTCAACGTGCAAGGAAGGATTATTAAACCAAACATCCGCACAGTTTGAAGCAATAAAATAAAAGCAGGGTTCTTTTGACTCTCAAGTTATTTTTGCAGTAACATCACTTTTTAGTCGATGTAAATGTATTAATACAGTTTGATATAAATCTTATATTGTCATTTAAAATATGTTTTGTTTTGGGAAAACTATTTTTAGTAATTGCTTTAAAAATCTTTAAATTTTTCGCTCAAAGATAAAATTTGAAAGTAAACATTTTTTTTTTCAGTTTTCCAAATATATTTGAAGCAAATGTAATATGATTTATGTAACTAAAAAAATATTTAATATGAGTAAAATACTTTTGATTCGAACATGTTGTTCATTCAAACATCAAATATTGTTGCTTTGCCCTTGCAAATTTTTCTGAGTGCATAAGAGTCAATATAAAATTAAGTATGAATTGTACTTCTTTTGCCTTCTTTTAAAGATTTTGTTATCCAGACGTGTAATGCAAAGAAGGCATAGTATAGATCTGTTCAAGATTTCAGTTTTTATACCCGATTGCAATTTCTATATGTGTAGTTAATCTAGATCAAGAATAATTTTTCCAATATGGATATGGAGATCCAAGCAAAAGGGATACTGTCTGTTGGATACTATAAAAATCTTCAAAAAATAATTTCGCAGTCTATATAGTTAACTATACGCGCAGTAATTGCAGTCAACTGCGGAAACGGCAATCTTGAACAGGTCTATTGTGTTTTTTTATTAATATATTGAATTTTTTTATTCGGATGTATACCAAAATGATACCATTATTATTTTAGTGGAAAATGCGACTTAAAATTAATTTGAAGAGAACTCACTCATGAAGCGTGATAAAAGGCAGAGATTACACTTTTATTACGTAAACAAATTCTATGTAAATATTTTGCACGTCAAATATTTTTTCACAATTAAATGTAAATTATACATACCCTAAGCGTCCATGTGGAGAAGACTTTTCTTATTTACATAAGTAGTTTATTCCTGAATGCTACATGGACGTAACAAGCCTAAAACTGTCAAGAAAATCTATTTCTAATAATCCAAAAAAAATTTGGGAATTGTTTTCAGGTTCCTAAATGTTACATAATGCATGTTGACAACAGAAAAGAAAAAGTCATGCAATAAAGGGTTAAGATGTTACTGCAGTGAACAGAATAAGTGACAGTTTAGTTTACCACCAAGCTCTCATTTTATAATATAATAATATTATATACAGACATGATACACGTGGCTTTATACATATTTTTAATTGCATGACTGTAGATTTCACTTGAATTCGTACGTTCATGTACCTCGGGCTACTTTATTCTACATAAATTCTGTATATGATTTCTTCTATTCATGCATACAAATGTGAACGTGATTTACAATAAATTCAAATTTGCATGGATTGCGATTTGAGTCAAATCATAAAGAAAATAATACAGTGTTAAGTAATTTTTACTTCTCACGTGAAGTGGTTAGGCTTACTGGGGATATTTCCTTATAAAGTTATTCACTGGAAACCCTACCGCTGGGTTGTGGGAAAACGGACACTTCTATGATAATAATAAAAGTAATAGTGAACTTTTGTGCACAAGGTTTCCTAGCTCTTCCCTTCAGTTTTTGTCTTCCTGTGTGTCTGGCCTACGCAATTAATAATAAGGCTGAATAATGGGCCTTGAGGCAACATTTGTCTTTTTCTCCCTGAGCCCTACTTTTTACATGGTCTACTGTCCCCGGCTATGTCGCCAAGAGTCTCTGCCGATGCGTTTCACATTCAAATCTTACCCAGACCGAATCAGGATGTTTCCTCTAAAAGAAGCCATTACAGAAAACATAGTTTTCCGCGAAGCTCTTTCCTAACTATCACTATAATTTTTCTATTTTATATCATTTCTTTTCTTATCTGTTCGCTTAACAGTAGAAGATCAAACTTATGGTGAGGATACCTCTCGATCATCAAAAAACTGTGCTGCTTATCCTACCAGATGATGAGGAAATGGGCGTTCTTTCCACTGCTTTATTCACTTCCTCTCTCTCCTAACTTCAACCTCAACTTTGCTTTGCTCAATATATTTTCCCTTGCCTTCTGTGCAATTGCACAGGGGATTTGTGTAGTATTATAAAAATAACGTACATTAATTCAACGTATCTGCTAAACAAAACTACTAAAAATATACTCGTAGACACGAAAATCTTACCGTCAGTGTTTTCACTTCTGAGATAGTGTGGTAGATTAAAACTAAAAACTGTGGTAGATCACGAAAAAGCGTGACACACTTTAATTGCACATACGATTAAATGCGGACACGAGAGCGATACGATACACCGTTTCCCAAAATCCCGTTTTTTAAGACAAAAAATACCACTTTTCAAAATCCCATTTTACAAAATCCAATTTTTAGTTGATCCCGTGAAAAATAAAACACGAAATTTTTCTACATTACTTTTATGAATAAACCAAATGACATTTTTATAAAATTTAATCATATTCCTTCAAGAAAATATATGTTCATTATAATAACAATAGGTGATAATAAGTGAACTGGCTCAAAGTTCTATTTATAAGTAATATTGCTTTCAGGCAACAATGCCAAGCCCTGGAAAGCTTGCTAATATTGGGTATTGGGACTTGCCTGCGGATATCACATTCATTTAAAAGTAGTTTCAAGATACTGTACGGAATTATATAGTCTCTAAAGCAGCTTCCGTTCATAGGTCATTTTCAAACTACACATCCCAATTTAACTTAAAAGCTTGTAACCTGCTTGTTATACAGGGTGTCTCAGTTATAGATACAAATCTCTCCTAAGATGATAGATCTTGTCAAAGCAAGTCATATCGGGTTCAGAATAGGGAATGCAGGATGCGCCATTTCCAAGGGGGCAGGGGATTTATGTTTTTGAGCACTTTTTTCATCTAATATCCTTTAGCGTTTTTCGTATACACTCCAAAAAGCGGTATTTAATAGAGAAGCCCTCACCCTTTTCAGCGGGTTCTCAACCGCCACTCGTTTTCTGTCCCATCACGAGTTATAAAGTTTCAAACTTCAAAAGAGAACAAATTTTCAACTCCATTTCAAATTTTACTAAATTTCTCGTCAATTTACATTTTTTACGTGTAATTATCTGCTTGTATCCCAATTTCCGTACAATGTGGGAGAATTCCCAAGATCTCTTGACACTGCTACAAGTTCAAAGAGGTTGAATTTTTCCTAATTGTAAACAAATGAGCAGGAGCAGGAGAAGCAGTGGCACATCGTAATTAAGCAACAACACACCAATTACATGGTTAGTGCACATAATGCCAAACAGTAAGTGCCTTAAAGGTTTCTCAGTTTACAACGATATGATTATGGTGTACGGGTATCGCAACTGGGTCTCATGCTCATCTCGTACTGCAAATGAGTATACAAGGGGATGTCCAGAAAATCCAAATGAAAAAGACTACCACGCAAGAATATACATGAAAGCAAAAAATAAATAAACAACAAAACAATTCGAAGAAAGATACATATATCGGAAAGAGAAGGATGGTCATTTTTTATTAAAAGGGAAATGAATTTGTTTTTGTTTACTTCCGGAAATAGCATGCTTTCCACAGATTAGCTAAAGTGTTTTAGTCCACTTCAATATAGTATAAGGATGCAAAATTTCCCACGGCGCGGTAATTTTGTGTTAGTGCATTACGTGGTTCTTTTTAGTGCAATTCCAAAAAAAGGCCCTCAATTAATTATTTAGAATCAAAGAAACAAAAATAGCAGTCTTAAGCCCAAGAGATTTTATAGTTTTTCAGGGAATTACTAATTTTTACTGAATAAAACAGAGGAATGTTCTAATAAAAATTTTAAAACCAGCTAATTGAACTCTATTTTATCTTGCTAAACCAAATTAATTGTAAGAAACTTTTAAGAAATTGTCCTAATTTTTTTTATGAAAACATCTTCCCCTCGTTTCATGAGGTAGATTTTCCTCCGAATTGTAATCTTTTGGCTACCTATTTTGTTTCTGCCAATCTAATTGTTGATGATGAGAGATGGATAAAGCAGACATAATGAACTTCTTTGAAACCTTTGGCTGGAATGCTTTATCCCTCTTCATCTTTCATTATCTATGGGGGTAGAACTCGCGACGTCATATTTCTTAATAGATAGGCAAATTGTGAAATTTTCTTGTTTTTCCTTATTATTTATTTAAATTGGCAAACACAAAGCCAAATATTCAAGGTCAAGGAAAAATTCTCATTGCAATGTTCGAAGTCGGATATCTTATTATTTATTTATGTTCGTTGATAGTAGCAAAGAAGTAAACTGCTTCTTTTGAAAAAGGAGAGGGAAATGTAATTTAGCCTTCCTCTGCGCGAATGTTGAACAGGTTAAATACATAACCACATATTGAATAATTTATTCATTTATTTATTGAAATTTATATAATACCAAACGGACAATTCTAACTACTTATACCGTCTGTAATTAACGAAGAACATATACGAAACGTAAAAATGAAGAGAACAATGATATTCGAAAAATCCGAACACAAGAAAATAATTTAATTTATAATTGAAAATGAAGATCATTAGGACAAAGCTAGGCCAAAGCTGGACTAGAACAAATCAGCGAAACAACAAACAAATATGTCACTAAGGATACCAGGATAGGTATTCTGCGAAGTTCATAAATTGCAGGTACAGTGACCAGCCAAAGTATTCAAAGTTTAAGCAAATTTGTAAAACTGTTAGTTAAATTTTAGGAATTTAAAATTGAGAAATGTTGTTACGTAACAATTCATTTAATTCGTTTGTTAATAGTGGATCTGATCACTAAATTAATATAGCTCAGTACAACGTTTAATATAATGAACAAAGTATGCAACGCAAAACTATTCAAACAGTAACAAAAAAATTACTCCATCTTTAAGCGTTAATATTCGATGGAGTTTCCTTTTGTACTTACCACTGCAGCCAACCTTCTAGGAATTAACTCGATAAATTTCCTAATATATCCATTTAAATATTCAAGCATTCTTCAATAAGAGTATCTTTAATTTGTGATCTTTTGGATATTGTAGGTTTCCTTATGCGATCTCGCAGCAAAGCCCAGAGATGCTCGATCGTGTTAGTGAGGAAGAGTGACGAGCATATGTGAACTGTTGTACTCTTTTAAGATTCAGAAGTATACAGTTCAATCCATTATTCCATTAATTATCTATAAACTTCCATACCCATGAGCCGACATAGACCTCCATACCATTCTTCCGCCACCTCCATGCTTCACCATTTTCTGTAAATTTTTGAATTTAAGTTATTTTCCTGGCGTTCTCCGCATAAACATGCGGTCATAGAAAATAATAAGAAAGTGAATTTATTCTTATTTCGGTGTATCACGCAATTTTAGGAACCAAGATTACATGTAGCATAATTTTTTGCGAATTTGAAACGGTTCATTACAATGGCGTCGCTTTACCTCGCCATGTACTACTACTAAACAAAATATACCAGCCTTAGGGACTTCTAAAGGCACGGATCGCGCTCAGTTGATTGAGGCACAGCTCTACAGATTTGCCCTTCTGTAGTCATGTGATCGATTCTAGCAAACGTTACGGAGATATATTTGGATATCAGCCAATTTTACTGACTGGGAATTTATTTGTGGAGCCACCGGAATGTTGCATATTAAAGCTCTCTAAAAATTGTTATTTAACTTGCAGCATTTGTCAGGTAGGAAATAATTCCCGTCCTCCTCTTCTCCAAAATTGTTCATTTGAAATTAATATCAAAATTTTGGCGGGAAATTTGAATTTTAAAATATTGAAAGTTTTCAAAAATTTCATTTGCAGTTATTCAAATATGTTCGTCTTATGTCTTTATACTGTGCTTAATAATTAGTTGAAAGTTAAAAAAAAAAACTTGAATAAAATTTCAATATTTTAAAATTCAAATTTACCGCCAAAATCGTGATATAAAATTCAAATGAAACATAATATTTGTAGATGACCTTTCAAACTATCTGATTAAGATATTTTTATTAACATAAATTTATAAAATATAACAGTATGTGCTACACTACCCATCGAAGGGTAAAAATGGCAACATTAAAAAGCATTACAAAAAATATCATAGATCATGGGTGTACCAATAATGAATTCATTATTTGTATGTCTGATATAAGCCAAAAAACTAAATCTCATGCAAATATCGACTGATGAGCTGGGAATATTTCCTTGTGAGTGCCATTGCACTGTAAAGAATAAATCCCATAGCAACGCCTTTCAAAGTAAAGCATCTAATAATTCTTAAGGAGTTTGAAGAAGAATTGATCTCCTATTCCTTGTTGGAGACTTGAGTTGCGGCAAGTTATTGAAAATATAAAAAGGGAAATATAAAATAATACAAAAACATAAAATAATACTTGATTCAAAATTATTCTCTTACATTTACTCTTATGGCCTCTAGCACTAATTTTTCTTTTGCACTATGGCGAGAATAAACGAGAGCAAATAAATATAAACAAAATAGTAGAGTTAATAAGACAAACATTACACCTTACAAAAAAAACATTATACATACCTAGGGATATAAAAAATTATCTTAAAAGAGTTTTGGAAATAAAATAACAATAATGTAGTGAAAGAAAATCTAAATAATATGGAATAAGTACTATGGAGTTTAATTAACCCTTAAATTTAAATAATAATTAAAGCTGTAATTAATTACAATAAATGTATAAGAAATAGATAGTCAATAGAAGGCTGAAAATATTAAATTTGTAAATTTTCCTAAATTGTTCCAAAAATTAATTAAGATTTGAAATTATTATAATTGTAAATCATTTTATGAAAATGTATACAGTGAAGTTAAAAAACAAAAAACACAAAAAGGAGTTCGAAAATTCATAAATTTGGAGAAGCAGATTTGGAGAAAGCGTCATCCGACTCCAAAGTGGGACTCCATGGTAGGAGCTGCATACACCCAGGCCTGGGATAAGTACCATTGTTTAGTAATTTTTTTGTCAAGTTAATTTTTAGTTATTTTAGTTAAGTAGGGATCATTTTTTGGAAATAAATAAATTTTTTATATGGGTGGAAAAAAAGACTAATTCTCGTTTAATTATCGCCCTAGTTGCGGACTTTGTAGTTATGTTCCCAAATTAATTTCCAGGAATATAAATTTGTGAAACTAACTAATCCTCTAAACTTGGGTGAGTTACAGATGTGCTTTATGTTTTACCTTTCAAAGTTAATTGAAATTCATGTAATGAATGAACAAAAAAATCACTTGGCGGAACTTTGATTTTAAAAATCGGGAAAATCTAAGAATATTTCCCTTGGAAATTAAAATTTTTTTAGGTGAAATTGTTTGGTCTGATTGTAAGACTCGATCTGGTCGGTATGGCATCATGGCGTCGTACCGTCATGTCATTGACACTCACTGAGGAATCCACTAATCTTGCCCTCTAAAATGCAAGTACGTATTTTACATGGAAACATATATAATTTTGCAAAACCCGTAATATCGAAATTCTCTTAGAATATTTCTTGTTTTTAGTGGAACCTAAACAAACGAAACATTTTTCGATCTTTTTTGCTATTTTAAATTATCGAAAAATTAGGCGTTCTGATAACCTGACTTTCGAAAGGGTGCATAGGTGCATCAAAGGTGGAAATGAGAAGGGTATATGGGTTTGCGATTTAAGACACAGTATTTTAAGAGCTGTCTGCACATCCCCGGCCATCTTCCAAAAAAAAGCTTAGCCTGTGGAATACTGCCTTGAAGTCATTAAAAAACAATCTATACTTTGCTACGCTCACTAATGCAAATATATTATCTGCTGTGGTACGATATTTTCGAAAGCCTGCGGATTCTCTACTACAACCTTTCTTGAATGTGCCTACAAGGATAACCTATTTAATAGTATACCCGCAAAAACTTTACCAGCAGCTTGGTTAAAAGTTATATCTCTAATTTTCTGAAAGATTAATATTGCGTTTTATACTCTAAATGTTGCTCAGAGCTATAAGCAAACGTTTGCGCATTTTATAAATCTCGTAGGGTATTCTGTCCGTACCAGATGCTTTGCTGTTTTTCATATTTTGCAACACGGTTTCTATATCCTCCGCTGTGAATTTCCTATTTCAGTCTTCACATCCTATATACAGTGGTGCATAACAGATATTAACTGAACTTTGAGATTTCAAAAGAT
Source organism: Dasypogon diadema (assembly GCA_006980735.1). NCBI lineage: Eukaryota > Metazoa > Arthropoda > Insecta > Diptera > Asilidae > Dasypogon > Dasypogon diadema. The sequence continues at coordinate 26,820 of QYTT01090922.1, forward strand.
TGCAGAAATGAGTTTTCAGCACAGAAATATCAATTCCTGAACCTATATTGAGCTTGTGGTCTTTTAATTTTTCGCAATGGTCCACCGGTCTTTAGGTGAATGCACCTGGGCTAACCTCTCCATAAAGAAGTGCCAGTATTCTTGTGTCTTTTCAGGATGTAGTTTATATACGTTTTACTTTGCTCTAGATATAAATTTCTAACGCTTAAATTATTTGTTTTCCTAAATTCCTGAAGGATTTCTCTCGTGCTTTGATATAGGCTCAAATAAAATCAAACATTCTTCTTGGTACAACTTTTAGTTTTAATATTTCTCTTTGAGCTATTTTCAATGGCTTCTTTCAAACAAAATTTCTGTGTCTTCTACTGACCAATTGAGTTCAGGTAAAAAGAGAAGTTGTTTCCTGTTGTCAAGAAAATAATTCAATTTAATAGTAAGACAGAGTGGGATATGATCTGAATAATTTAAGGCTAACACTTCGACGTTAAATATGAAACCCAATAAATTTAAGGATACAAAAGTGAGATCAATAGCTGAACTTCCCTTTTTAGAGTCAAAAGTGTACTCATCCTCTTGGTCACCTTCAATTTATCCGTTGAGCAAAAGTCCCCGTAATATTCTATCTATTCTAATAACTTTTTACCCCTCTATCGGCTGCCTATTCCTTTAAATGCCTTTGTTTTTTGAATACCTTAAGATCAAGTTGGATCATCATAAGTTTCCAACGTACCACTTCTGACGTTACAATCGTCAATGACAATAAAATTCCTTATATTGATATTTTTAAATAAATGTTTTAGGCTTCTATGCTCCTTGTCCCATGGATTGCAATTAAAATACTTAGGAAAAATATAAAAATCTACATCGCGTAATTTAATTTTTATAATGAAATCTAATTCATACACTAATTCAACATGTTGAAAAAATTTTCTTGTTTCACCTAGTAGGGGCGGTATCTACTCGTCCTTCCAAAATTACCTTCTTTAACTGCTGGTACCCAACGCAATATGTAATCTTTTTGCTAATTTTCTCTTCAGTTATGAATGTCTCATACGAGAGTATTATCAAACTCACTAATAAATTAGCAAAACAAAAACTTCGAAGCTAATCTTGTAATATGTATTATATGAAATAATTTTTAAACGTATAATACTCTCGTCTTCCTTCTCAAAATCCTGAAAGACTATTCTCAGCTATTGTAATCTAAACGATGCCTTTGAATCACCCCATCGGACGTCTCTCTGAATTGTTAGACGAGTGAAAAGGTTCTGCTGATTGACGTACATTTAAAGCGGCTAGTAGTATAACGATGCCAATTCTACCCCCACGTCGCGTCGTCGCATATATCATATGATCTTGAACATGCATCCTTCCTGCGCTGTTCATATCGGTCGTGTTGAGTGTGTTCAGCGCAGTTTCGTTAGATTTGCGCTTAGGGGTCTTCCATGGAACAATCCTTTGGTTGTCCCGCCATATCTTGAGCGCCTTAATCTGCTTGGCATGGCATCCTTGGAGAAACGACGTAGGGTTGCTGATATAGTTTTCATGCACCAGCTCCTGAATTCCCATTTTGACTCTCCTGTGCTCCGTGCCAGGGTCTCCTTCAGGTCTAATAGTCACAACTTGAGAGATGTCCCCCTTTTGCATATAAATTTCTCTAGAACTAACTATGGTAAGCATTAGCCTATTAATCGTATGTGTGCAGCTGTCAATCGTGTTGCGGAGGTCTTTGATTTAGATGTAACCAAGACTGTGCTGAAAAACGTCTTTCCCTTGTCGTTTAACTTACATCTAAGCGTTATTACTAACTTTTCCTGTTTCCTCTGTCCTGTTAATTGGCATCACCATACTAACTATTACGTGTCTTGCATGCTTGTTGGGGAGCCCAATCTTAACGCACTTCTTAACGCGGAGATGGGTAAATATTTCTCGGCTCCTCGCTGAGAAGTACGCCTTCTGGGCTAGAAGGGAAACTCATTATTATATATATATATACATATATCATACTGTTTAGGACATAAAGGACATCTCCACCCGCTGACTGGTTAAAAAATCAACTACGTCACCTTTTTCGCTGAACTGCATTTAAATTGATTAACTTATACTTTATGTCTATCTGTAGGTTGGGGTTTATTTTTTTAATTTTTTTTTTATTTAAGAAGTTCTGTTTTTAACAGCATCATTTGCCGAATTGCAATCCTATCCTCCTTTGAATCATCTTTATGTATAATAACAGATCGTCCCTTTATTTTGCATTTGGCATTTTGCATCTTCATCGCATCTTTTTCCTTTAAAACCCCTACACAGATTTCTCTTTTATCCCTACGCAATATATGTATATATAATGACTAGAAATCCGTGGTTGAACTATAGCTAGCCATTATTTTGAAATTTTATTTTATTTTCCGAGAAAAATACGATTAATTAAATTCACTGTTAATTATATTTATTTCACATCAAAATGATTAAGAGTTAAAGAACACTTTTAAATTATTTTTAATTAAATTTCTGTTTAAGAAAATACTCTCGAATCCAAACAGAACTACGGCAGCTTTTTGAATGAACTCTAAAACTTTTCTGACTCTGAACTTTTATTTTTAAACTATGACACATTTCAGTGTAGACTCAATTTTCCTGAAAGTTTTTATGCAAAGTAGATGTGTGTCTGAGATGAATAAAAGTTTATTTTTCAAAGTGTTCATGTTCTAATTGAAAAATTATTTAGACATTTTTTCGATTTCAATTCAAATTAGTAACAGTGATAAATATATAAAGAAAATGTAGCTAACCGCTACATATATGCTTTACAAATTATTAGTAACCCTAAATATCAGTACATGATATAACAATAGAATTAACAACTTTGACTTGTTTAAATCGAGATATCAAAACAAAGTCTGTATTTTTTATAAAACACAAAAATTTCCATGGAAACTGTACTGTACTGTACACGTATATCGTATATATTTTTTTAAATTTGTCTTTGAAAATTTTTTAATTTAATTTAGTGTAGCTATTGTCATTTTTTGTATCAAAATGAATCTAGCAATGCCTAATTTATCAAAGTCGATAAAGCCATTCTGCCACACATGCATTCATACTCGCCAGAAAATCTCCTTCGCCGCACAGTCAGGTAATAAAATAAAATCTAAGGACTTTTTTATTTCGAGTAAATAGCTTAATTTCTTTCTTCTGGACTTGTTCAATTTTAATTTTCCTGTATATGGAAGAGTTCTGGTATCATTTATCACAAATTAAAAATTCTCAAGATGAAAGCGTTTAGCGATTAGCAATATTAGTTCTTTCTTTACTACACTCGAGAATGTGAACGAATTTTCAGCATTGTTAAATGTTAAATTGTTGATGTTAACCAAGAAGAGAAATAAATTAAGTAACAGCACCGTAAGGAGGCAATTTATCCAAATTTGAAAAAATCTTATTTATGCACGAAAAATTTTGATTTTTTGACATATTACATTTAAGCATGTTATATGAAGAAATTACTTACATTTTTTTTCTAACCTTCTCTCAAATTTCTGAAAAGTAGTGGGCGAAATGTCAACTTTTGCATATTGTTGTAATGAATAATAAGCTTGTATTATGAAGATAATCGTTGACTTGATTCAACTATTCCATTGTGCAATATCTCAGACGGATACAATACCACTTTGCTGTAAATAATATCTTATTTTCTTTTAAAGTTTTCGTTGAAAAACACTTCTGCCTCAGAGAATATTATTTGAATTTTAATTTTAATGCTATAGTTTGTGAGGAATATAGCACGGATTATACAAAAAAACATCAAGCAGACATATGTATTAAAAAACAAAGAAATTAGAGTGCTGCAAAACAAGAAAATCATAGCTTTTCGGAGAATCTAAAAAACTGAAGACACGTTAATTAAAATTTTTAATTTTTTGGGTAAATTGCCCGCTTAAATTCAATAGTAGCATTTAAATCGCACATATTTGATAAAAAATGGATTGCTTGTCTTTAAAAATAAAAAGTGAACTTTTAGAAAAAATGAAAAACCGAAGGTAATAGTAATGTAAACTCATATTTCACCATTGAGAATTGTTTACATTTTTGTATTTTCTAATTATTTTAAAATCCGAAGATTGTTATTTTATTTGTGAAGTTTATTTTCAAAATAATAGTAAAAAAAATTCACGGATTTCTCCAGTTTAAATCCACGGATAATTAGGATTTTCAATTAGTCGTCTTCGGATTTTCCATTGTAAGTTTTCGGCAAGCGCTGCCTTTGCGAAAAAGCAAATAGGGCTGGTGTAAGAGATTACGATGTCAAGCGAAAGTGTCGGTGCACAATAGCCGACGGGAAAACAAAAAATGGTAGAATTCTGCTCAAGGAGGAATCTCAAGATTCCACTGTTCTGCTAGGTTTTGTCTCAAGAGCGAAGTTTGGACTTCTTATAGTCGAAAATACACCACTGCACTTTAAAATGACAGCATTGGTTTGAAATGCAGTAAGTTATATTTTGAAATAGTCGTGTTTGGTGCCAAAAAGGTATATATTCAATCCTAAAGTGTAAGCGGTTGAAATCTTCCTTTAATATACTAGTTTTGAATTTATATATACTAACAGCAACGATAAAAACTCCACGAATTTGCTTCTTTGCTCACATCGAATTTCATTAACTTCATTTAGTTCCCTTGATCAAGAGGTTAGTTATGTGATTTATTTAGTTTGAGACCGACTTGTCGCAGGCAGTATATCTTCCCCTGTAAATAATACATGCAACACCGCAAAGAAGTTGTTTGGCAAAGTAATTCTAAAAAGAATCCTGTGTTCGCAACATAAACTTTTTTGTACACATTTATTATTCCAGGAAATTCTGTTAAACGCCAATTCTTGTTCGGCTCAATAATGTTCATTTTTTACTTTTACACAAACTGTCACGAACTATTTATTCATTCCTGTCACACTTAAGGTAGTATCACTTTTAACACCTTTGAAGGCGTAACGTAAATTTGTTTTTTGCTGAATGCAACTGATGGCATGTGAGATAACGTCTTAAACATGCCCGGCTTCTTAGAATCTTAAATTTTGCCGAAAGAGCCGGTTTTGAATGTATTCCACTTTATGCTAAATAAATCGTTAGATGGAGAGCAAAACAACAGCACAAAGCGATAAAGGATCGTATAAGGCATAAGTAAAGCGAATAAGAATCATATCAGAAAATCTACAGACGACATTTCGCTTAATCGGGACGACAGCGACCTGAGGCCTCCTTAGCCTTAACAAGAGATCTTAATCAAATGTGCTGAATATTGAAATGAATTTTTAGTGATTTATTCGAACTAAATTACACGCTTTTTAACAAAGGATACTTGCACCTATATAACTACAGCTCAGATATTATTCAAATTAGGTTTCCCTCTTTCACGGAGCATTCTCATCAATTTTAGATCCTGCAATTTTTGTATTTAGTAATTACTTAACTTCTAAGCAAAATATGCAATCGTAGATTTAACTGCAATTTATTCTATCCATATATTTCAGGACTTCAATCCTATTAGATTTTATTTTTCGTATTTCACCCCTTTGCAATCAGGGCTATATATCCTCTTGAAATTTAATATTCACCTTTCGTTAGTTTCCAACCTGAGATCCACGGAGCCCTTCGCTAGAATCTAGAAAACATTAGGTAATCAATACATTTCTTTGTTGGCACTTGGAGAAACGTTTCACAAAATAATTGCTTATTGAACAATTCTACAACACCTGACGCCTTTCGACCTATTCCCTCATCTTCAGAGGACCAATGATCTAGTTTATAGGTCTCCTATCTGTAAAGGTCAGTGCTTATTAAATACACTAGAAGATATTCACTACGAGCATTAGTAGTTTTTTTACGAACGTATTTGGATTTAACAATGTAATATTACTACTAAAATCCTTTTGGTTATTTAACAAAGATAGGCTTTTGTTTTTAACTTTTCTACTTTCATAAACTTTAAATTCATCTAAGACCCATGTCTTCTCTTAATCTAACGTATCAACTGCAGGTTTTAGTTTAGTTTTCCTTAGCACATTTTTCAAAGTCTTCTTGTTTGCAAAGGCTGCTTTTATTTCATCTTTTAATTTGTTCAAAAAGTTCAAACACATAAAAGTTTATAGCTGACATAGGGACAGATGTTAATCTGTTTATAATTGAATAAAAGGCCGACATTTTTATAGATCATGGATGTGCAGAATTCAAAGAAATTATGGGGTCACAAAAGGTATCCTTTCTATAAATTTGGAAATCTGACACATTGTTTGCAATTTTTAAGGCTTAATTCAAAAGGCTTACTTCTTTAACTTAGTGTTATTGTATAATTAGCTTAAAATGCTGTTCAAGAAAGTACTGAGTTGACGCTAAAACACATAAAGTGTCATCAACATACCGAAACCAGGTGTACATACAGTGGGGTTCAGAAAATCCATCACTTTGAAATTGTTATTTACCTTGTTTAATTCGATATAAAAATATCTTCGTTCCCCACTTATCCCATTTGATTTTTGAGATGTGTTATCCTTATCGCTAGCTCTCTAGTGATGATTTCATTTTACGATGACATGTTGACTATATTGGTGGGATGGTCAGAATTGGGTTCTCTGAAACTTACAGCCAATTGTTACGCTTTTCTTTGAGCACCACTGTACCTATATTGCGTCAAATTATATTTTGAGGAAAATAGCAATTTCCTAACTGGTCCGTACGAAGCTCTGCATAAAAAGCGGAAGACGAAGAGTCCATTGAAAGAGCATCTTCTTGGGTATATATTTTTCCATTAAATTGGAACTAAGATTATTTGAAAATTACATTCTAAACTAAAGGCAAAATGTGACCTGACCACTTGCGGCGAGAACTAAATGACGAAGCCGTTGACCAAATAAATATATATTCTAGGTAATCCATATAATGCAGTCGAGAGATTACTAGTTAATAACTGAAGTTTCAATTTTTTGTCTGCAATTGTGCAATTATTTATGGTGGTAAAAATATATTTTTATACTCGAGTCTAGGGTAAAATTTTATTTCCTTTATTTTCAGTTCGTCTAACTATTCTGCCATTTTACTTTATTAATCAATTTTTCGTAAAGTTATGGTGAAATTGCCCGTGTCAACTTTACATAATATTAATTCCTCCCTACCTTACTTAGTTTTTACTATCCTACTTGTTCTTTTTACCCGATTATGCAAGCAAAGGAGGACAATGTTTTTAGGATTCTTGCATCTATCTCTGATTTATTGTTCCTTTCTAAAGTTTAAACGGCTTTTTTGCCATTTGCTCTTAGTAGATCCTTGATTTGTTCTTACAATTAGAAAAGAAGCACTGATATAATATTTGATATTGGGAAAAATTATTAGAACTTATTGAGTACCCTTCACTTAATTGAACAGAAAGCCAGCCGAAAAATCAATAACAATTTACTAGATACTATTAAGTTCTTCAGAATTTATGAATAAAAAAAATGATATCAGTAAATTTAGAAAGCCTTTTAAATGTCACCATGTGTACCAGTGTACCAAAGGTTCTTTAAATGTTGGAAATTTGTCGAATGTAAGCACTAATACAAGAAGAATAAATGGAACAAAATAGATAAGGAAAAAATATACATAAGAACAGGCACCTCATTTGGAAAAAATTATTTTATTTAGTTCTTCTGAAATTATTTCCGTTAAAAAACACATGCTATTTGAAATATTAACAAAACTTTCAGGAAAGAAAAAAGCCAAAATTTCCCAACATATCGATACCGATTTTCAAAAATTACGTTGTTTTTAAAACCAATTATTTCTAAATTTTTAGGACTAAGCTTATGCATTTTCCATTCTACTAAAATTTATGCGCAAGTAAGCATATGTAAGTTTAGTGAAAAATTCCAAGCATTTTTTCTGAGAGCTTTTATTATGTATATAAAATTTCGTATGTACATCAATATACAGTTAATTTTTAGGAAAAGCTTTAACTATTTCGCCTTACTTACCTCATTTTTTATACATGATGTGAGGTATTGTACGCATAAGCACACATTTACAGCACATAAAACTATCAATAATGCACAAAGATAAACTGTATTTCAATTAATGGAAGAAAAATAGAAATCATTTATAAGATGTCCGTCTGTCTGTCCTTTCACGTGTTATGTCCGGAACAGTTTGAGCTAGAGATTTGAAATCTTGTAAACAGATACCTTCTTAAAATTGACAAGCCAAGTTCAAAAGTGGATGAATTTGGATAACTCCTTCATAGGGTTGCCATATGAACTCACCAACTATATCAAATAAAGAATCTACTTTTTTCTTCTAAAACGTAAACGGTTCGAAATAGCTGGATTAAATTCGGCACATAGATGCTTTTGAAAATTAAAATAACCAGGCACAAAATAAACAAAATCATACAACTTCTTCAGAGGACTGCCATATGGAAATTGTAATTTATTATTTATTAAATAAAAATTCTCTTTTCCAGTCCTAACACAAAACGATTTGTCATATACAATCTTGGTATTTTAGAAAGATGTTCTGCAATGTATTTGCAATGTTGACATTTGATAATTTGAAAAGTTTACAATTACCCGACAACTATGTGTTTAGATGGGCGTTCTAGCAGCAGTACACATGACATCTGTAACATGTTTGCTACATTCTTCGAAAGCGCGTTTCGTCCTCCCGACTTCGTACCAGATGTCGGAAATTTTAGGCACATTGAGGCTCATCCAGGTGTGGCGGATAACCTTCCCTACATTTCTGATGAGATCATTTTTACTCATATCAATGAACTTGGCTACGACTTCACTGCAGGTCCTGATGGGGTACCTCCGGCGGTGCTTAGGTCTTGCTCCGAGGCACTGGTTGTTCCTCTGCGGATTCTTTTTCGGAAGTCACTTAATAGCGGGTGTTCCCCGAAACTATGGAAAAACTCCTTCATTGTACCTATTCATAAAAAAGGCAGCAGGAATGAGATTTCTAATTATAGACCAATAGCTAAATTGTCTTGTATACCCAAGTTGTTGGAGTCTCAATTGTCTCCACAATGCAAAAATGTTCTTTCGACTGCTCAACATGGTTTTGTATCGGGCAGATCTACTACCACAAACTTGCTTGAATTTACCTCTAATACAATTACTGGCTTTGGTAGTAATCTACAGACCGACTGTATCTATACAGATTTCAGTAAAGCTTTTGATAAATTGTCGCACTCGGTCATTATGCTCAAGTTACATAGGTTGGGGTTCCCGGCAGTACTCTTAGACTGGATTCGTTCGTATCTGTCCGAAAGATCCTATCAAGTGATTTTTCGTGGTTCTTGTTCGAGGGTCATTGAGGCCAAGATCGGAAGAG
>QYTT01090923.1:0-10152 GCA_006980735.1 Dasypogon diadema
AATCGTGAGTGATTTCACATATATAAATCAACAGCAGTGACAATTCATCCATCGCCCAATTGTAATGTCTGTTCAAGTTGAAACTTGAAATTTACTTGAAAAGAGCGTGAATATTTAATTAAAATATTAAACTTGTAAAAATTGAGTAGAACTAATTTTAATAGTCGATAATAAATTCAGCAATAAAACTAATTAACCGAAAAATGACTTCTATACAAAGGAAGGAAATCAATAAATTTCCTGTCAAGTATTTTTCTCTTTCGAATCACGCTGCCAACCAGAGAAGAAACCTGTTTGAGCTTTTGGATGGAATGAAATTTTTCAAAGTGGTACTGGCAGCGACATCTGTTTAGCCGACTGGGAGTTACTCATGCATTCACTATATAATTCTATACACAATGGTATGGCATAAGTCCAGTTTACCTAACTTACCCAGAAACGCAACCAAAAAGTAATTTGAATTGGATTTGAATTTGCCGCAGGGGTAAAGCTTTTTCTCATGAAAAGCTCCTTTAAACGAAAAGGACAAAATTGCGGCATGGTCTAAAAAACTTCATATAAAAAAACGTGGTCGGTGGGAACATTGAGCTTTCTTTGTGAGAGTAATCTTCTCCCGATTTCGTAAAATGCGAGCGAAGCTTTCGTTGTGTATTTATAGGTCTGTTTAATGAGACACTGCCCCTGCCCCAGATTAACCGAGAGAACTTCGTTTAATCTCAGGAAAACTGTCAAAGCCGCCCAAGCTCGTCTGGACAACTTGGGCTGTCACTTCCACGAATAACACTTCTCTTGTGTTTGCCTTAAGTCTAGAGCTTGGGCAAGAAAAGTTGACCGAGACTAACCGAGACTAAATCTGGCAGCCGTCAGTGAACACATTCCTGGGAAACTTCGGTCGACTTCGAAGCGTTATTGAACACAGAAAGTTGACCGAGGTCTTCAGGAAAAATCCGGTTAGCCTCATTAAACAGACCTCATATTATTATGATGGCTAATGCCAAATCAAAGTCGTTTGCCATTTTCGTTCCGTTTAATTGCTTTTCACTTTCCTCTTCAAAGTTTGGTGATTCTGTATTGTTTTGTTGAGTTTCAGTGTCGTCTTCCGAGTCCGATGGTAATGAATTACTTAATAATTTTGTACTTTTTTCGTCGATATGCCCCTGAATTCGTAGATATTATATTATATTATAAAATTAAAGTTTATTTAAATTTTCTAATGCTTTTGAAATTTCCTTAGCTATTAATTTCTTAACATATCTTCTAGCAAAGCATATTATTAATATTAATATAATAAAACCTACTGCTATTCCTATCGCTGTTGGAGTGTGTAGTTCATTTATTGACGCTGTTGCTGGTGATGCTGTAGCATTTTGTGCAATTATTATTTCTTCTTTTGAATGCGTCTTTCTAATTTAAGCTGATTAATTTTATTTATTAGCGAATTCTTTAAGTTTTTGTCAGTCGTAATTGGAATTATTCTGTATAATTCGGCTAGCTGTTGCTTAATCTAAACGGCTTTTCCTTCTCTTTTTCTTATTATTATTATTTTCAATTTTCTTCTTGTGGTTGTTTCTTTTCCTATACTCCTCTATTGTAATAGGTTTGGGGCCAGCCTTGGGGTCGTCTGCAATTGCTGTTGTTAGGGATTTTTGCCCTTTGTCTGCTGAAGCCGTTCTGATTAAGGGTGCGTTGAAACTAATAGGAGATAAAATTGTAGCCAAAACTGGAGCTGGAGCTGAAGCTGGAACTCGAATGGAAACTGGAGCTGGAGCTGAAGTTGAATCTGAACCTTTTTTTTTGTAAATCTGCAGGTTCGATTAGTTGCAGGGTCGCCATGTAATACGCTTCGCTAATTTTCCACACGCTGTATGGGAGAGTTCCATGATAAAAATTTTGTATATCTTATAAAGGCAATAGAAATACTTGCCACAATAAATGGTATGGCTGAAATAGCCGCTGTTTATAAAATAAAGATCTTCAGGCAGAGTGATGCCGCTTTTTGAAGATACTATTCCTTATGCAAAATTGCAGCTCGGAATGAAGAAATGAAACCGCTCGAAAGTCGATTCAATTCCTAATTCTATTTCCTTCAATCGTCTCTATTTATACAAAGTCTTGACTTACCTTCTACCCTAAATTTACATTACACAATTCTCAATTATCGTTAATGCATTATCATCACATTACCATCGCATGAACAAAGAAAGTTATCACCTAATAAATTCCCAAAAATATGTCGGTCAATCTCAAATGGGTTAACCAGGCAAAGCCGTGAACCCTTAATTAGTCATCATCTTATTCATTATATTGAAGTCATTCATGCAGTCATGTTCTCTAGTGAAGCAAGTGCGGTGTCAAATTGTTTGCTTACATATTGCACCTTGCTTTCACTTTCTGTGTCATCTGTTCGTGGCACATTCTGTTTACAGTGATCATATTTCTTTCTTGTGTGCATGAGACAGTTTTAATCTTTTGGGCTTGCATATAACTAATTGACGATTTCTTGCGTCTGTAATATTGCGTGATTTATGCTTTCTTGTTTATGCGTCTAGCATTCTATTTACATTGACTTCATTCTTATGTATGAATGTAGGGCATCTGGCAACACACTAAAAACAACCAAATGTTCGCTACCTCCAGAGAAGCATCGGGAGAAAGCCTAAGAGGAGTTCTATCCGAAAGCGGTTACGGGACGGGATGTGTACGCGGCTAGGTTAAGCATGATTGTGATCCTTTTTTTGTGAAATAAAGGCCAAGGGCCAAGTGAATTCCTGACTTCGCCTTTTAAATCTCTCGAACCCCTTCACTAATCCTACATGGGGGCTCAACCGGGATTCGGGAGTACATTCGCGAACGGGCAAGCAGTGGACATAGACGAAAAGTTTTAAAAAGAAAGTCGACACCTAGCCGGTACTGTTTTTCTCGTCGGTAGGAAAACTTACTCGGAAAGAACTGGAAAACAAAGCGGATAGAAAAGTAGAGAACAAAAACTTACAAAACGAGCAAAACGAAGTGGATAAAAGTGAGAAAAACAAATCAAAAGTGGATACGAAGAAAAAAAAACCAGAGGAATTTAAAGTGGAAATTGTGAAAACAGATCAGAAGTGGATAGGAATTGGAAATTAAGCGAAATTTAAAGTGGAAAGAAAGTGGAAATTGCAAAAATCAATCAGAAGTGATTAGGAAGTGGAAATCAAGCGGAATTCAAAGCCGAAAGAAAGTGGAAACCGTAAAAACAAATCAGCAATGGATCAGAGGTGGAAAATACGCAGAATTTAAAGTGAAAACTCGAAGTAGAAAATGAAAGAAAGCTGCGAAAGGGCTACATGAGTTTGTTAAGTTCGAAGTGGGAAACACAAATAAAAAGTGTGAAGAAAAGAAAAATTTTGAAGAAAGTAAGATTTTGAAGGAATTTTCTGGAAGTTAAGTTAAGTTAAGAAAAACGGGCATAACAGGAAAAATCGCGCCGCAATTCATAACGGATCCTCCGGCATACAAGTGTTTGTGTCAGTGTCCCGTGCCTCGGTATTTGAATAGGATCAGTCACACACAACAGCAAAGGTAACTTTCGCGTGACGCGTTGTTGTAGGGGGTAAGCCAAAACCTTCTAAACTACAAGCCATGAACTGGCCTTGAGCAAGAATATTGAACTCGTTTTTTATGAACGCTTTAAGATATCAAGAAGTGGTCCGTTGAATTTATAGGACCGCTTTCTACTATCTTAAAGCGTTCATAAAAAAGAGTTCAATATTCTTGCTCAAGGCCAGTTCATGGCTTGTAGTTTAGAAGGTTTTGGGCAAGCTCAAGGAAGTGTAAGTGAACATAATCGCTGAGTGTAAGTGCGCGCCTTCAAAAGTTTTAGAGAAAAAGAGGGAAATCACACACAAGTCAATAACGTACGAAAAGAAAGCAAAAGTGAAGGAGTAACAATAACGTGAGAAACAGAAGAAGTGGATGAAGTGTGCTCTCAAACATTCTGCTCAGAAACAGAAGAAGTGGATGAAGTGTGCTCTCAAACGTTCTGCTGAGAAACAGAAGAAGTGATTAATTGTGCTCTTTTAAATATTTCTTAAAGAAAGTGCAAAAATTGAAAATAAGCCGAGTACGCCGGTAGAATACGATTGAAGTGAACAAGTGGATAGGCGGGACAGGTTACGCATGCCAGCGCAATATTTTCCGTTTAGAAGACGTTTAATAGGTTTAATTCTCCTTTTGAATTTGAAAGTGGATCAGTGTAGCGCTAAGTGAGCTAATTGGATAAATACACAGTGGCTTTTAGAATCAAGGCATGAATTAAAAGAATAAAAGGTGAATAGGTGTAAGAACAAACAAGTGAACAAGGACTCGTGAACACGCAAAAAGTAACAACATTCAAAAAGTGAATTTACCAAGGACTAACAAAGAATTTCTCAGTATGTCGGGACGACGAAGATTAGGTAGGCAAGGTAGGATAAATTCCACACTACCACACTCAGTTGAGTCATTTCAAAGTATTGTAAATAACGAACATGCGATTATAAAATCCTATTCGGGAGACGACTGCATAAGCATCCGGAAATGGTTCGAAGAGTTTGAACAATACGCAGAATTACTTTCATGGGATCTCCTTCAAAAGTTCATCCACTGTAAAAAAGCATTAACCGGATCAGCCAAACTTTTCGTAGAATGTGAAGCGAAATCGAATTCTTATCCCCAGTTAAAAGCCGACCTTATCAAAGAGTTCGCACATAAGATTACTTCTGCAGAAATTCATGAGCAACTGCGGAGAAGAAAACATCATCCCAACGAATCACTCCGGCAGTACCTTTACCAGATGATAGATATAGCTTCGCAAGGTGAAGTAGAAGATACAGCGATAATCCAATACGTAATCGACGTCATTCGGGATTCCGAGCAGAACAAAATTCTGTTGTACGAGGCGAAGACCTTGCAGGAGTTCAAGGACAAGCTAACGACATATGAACGTTTTAAAGGGAAAGTAGAAACCCAAAACAAACCAAAACAACAAGTCAGAACGAATGGAGGGCATTGCTACAACTGCGGTAGTAAAGACCACGGATTCTACGAGTGTCCCGAAAAGGGAAAGGCACCTAAATGTTTCCGATGTAACTCCTTCGGTCACAAAGGATTCGAATGCCATTTAAAGAATCAGCAGTCCACCCGACCTTCAGTGAACATGATTACCACGCATCGAATGTATAAAGAAGTAGAGGTAGGCGATAAGAAGATGCATGCCTTACTCGACACCGGGAGTGACATAACTTTGATAAAGGAAGAATTGCTCAAGACCCTAAATAGAAAGATAACAGATAACGAAGCCATTACGATATCAGGCCTGGGAAATACTATAACAACCAAAGGAATAATAAACATCGACCTAGCTATCGACGATATCGATTTCAGAAAAGTAAAGTGCCACGTCGTTCCGAACCATTTCCTTCAACCGCCGATTATAATCGGCATGGATTTGCTAAGCTCTGTGGACTTGACAATCAACGAGACCGGAGTATCACTCAAAAGACGGAACAAAGACAACTCTCCGAGCATATCAGCCGAGAGCCAAAACGGCGAGCATTTTCTCTGTCAGATAGCCCTCCCGGAGAAGAACCATCCATCCGAAGTAGACCTCCAACATATAACGAACGAGGACGTAAAGATGAAGGTTGAAGAAGTAGTCACGAAATATTGTCCCAAGAAGCATGTAGAAGCACCGATACAAATGAAAATAACTCTCATCGACGACGAACCTGTCTACCAAACCCCAAGGAGATTGTCACAGCCCGAACGAAAAACGGTGGATGATCAGATCCAAGAATGGATAAAAAACGGGATAGTACAGCCCAGTTATTCAGATTACGCCAGCCCAGTAGTACTAATTAAAAAGAAGGATGGATCGACCAGACTCTGCATAGACTACCGGAAGTTGAATCGAAAAATCGTAAAAGATAGATTTCCACTGCCAATCATTGACGACCAGATCGACAAGCTGCAGAACGCAAAGTATTATTCGACGTTGGATTTGGTTAACGGCTTTTTTCACGTAGCCGTCGAAGAGAACAGCAGAAAGTACACCTCCTTCGTTACGCCAAGTGGACAATTTGAATTTCTAAGGGTGCCATTTGGCCTCTGCAACTCTCCCGGCGTATTCCAACGATACGTAAATTACGTTTTTCGAGATCTCATTCGGCAAGATGTTGTCATTGTCTATATGGACGACATCGTCATCCCATCAGTTACGATGCAAGAGAGCTTAGAACGGTTAATGACTGTACTCAACACGGCGTCAGACAGTGGTCTAGAGATCAAGTGGAAAAAATGTCAACTACTTCGGAGACGCATTGAATTCTTAGGACACATTATTGAAGACGGAAAAATTCGCCCATCAGAAGAAAAAACCAAAGCAGTCCTAAAGTATCCGCAACCCAAAACCATTAAACAGGTGCAGAGCTTCCTGGGGCTAGTAGGATACTTCAGGAAGTTTATTGAAAATTTTGCACTAATCGCTAAGCCGCTAAGCAACCTGCTGAGAAAAGACGCCAAGTTCGAATTCGGAGACCAACAGAAGAAAAGTTTCGACGAGCTTAAAGCACGCCTTTCCCGAGAGCCAGTGTTAGCTATATTTCGAGCTGGAGCTACCACCGAGCTACACACGGACGCCTGCAAAGATGGGTATGCTGCCATTTTACTTCAAGTGGATCCCGACGACAATAAACTACATCCAGTCAGCTACATGAGCAGGAAAACGACCACGGCTGAAGAGAAGTATCCGAGTTACGAGCTTGAAGCCTTAGCAATAGTGGAGGCAGTAAAAAAGTACCGCGTATATCTCTTGGGCCAACCTTTCAAGATAGTCACGGATTGCAAAGCATTTCAGCTTACGTTGGCAAATAGATCTTTAGCAACAAACACCAGAGTGGCGAGATGGGCAATTCTTCTCGAAGACTTTCAGTACGAAGTAGAGCATAGACAGGCCCCTAGAATGAGACACGTAGACGCTTTATCCCGCAACCCGATTGTCATGTGTATTTCCAGAGAAACGAGTATCATAGCACGGCTAAAGCGAGCGCAAGAAGCTGACGAGACAGTGAACGCATTACTAAACGCTGTAAAGACCCAGCCCTGCCAAGATTACTCCGTTGAGTGTGGATTACTTTGTAAATCCGTCAATGGAAATCCGCTGTACGTAGTCCCCGAGGCAATGCAAGACGAAATAATCCGTAAAACGCACGAGATAGGCCACTTCCACGAGAAAAAAGTAGAAGAACTCATTACAAAAGAATTCTTTATTCCAAAACTGAAACAGAAAATAGACAGATGTATAAGAAACTGCATACGCTGCATCCTCTGCGAGAGAAAGAGTGGGAAGCCTGAAGGTTACCTTAATCCGATACCTAAGGGCGATAGACCACTAGACACATTTCACGTCGACCATCTTGGTCCGATGCCGACGACAGGGAAACAGTACAAGCACCTTTTCGTAGTGATCGACGGCTTCACTAAATTCTGTTGGATTTTTCCCACAAAAACAGTCGCGGCAGACGAGGCTATGCAAAAGATGGAGATAATCTCACAAACATTCGGCAACCCCAACAGGATAATCGCCGACAAAGGTGGCGCCTTCATCGCGGAGATTTTCAAAAGGTTTTGCAAAGATAACGATATAGAGCTTCACCATATCACAGGAATTCCCCGTGGAAATGGGCAAGTAGAGAGATTGAATCGGATCATCATATCAGTCCTAAGTAAGTTGTCCCTAGAAAACCCTGAAAAGTGGTACCAGCACGTCAGTCTGCTGCAGCAGTTCCTAAATAGCACATACCAACGGGCCATAGGCACCACACCATTTGAACTTATGACAGGAGTGCCAATGAAGTTGAAAGATGAGCTAAAGGTCCGCACGCTAATCGACGAGGAAGTAATAGCGAACTTTACCGAAGAAAGGGAAAAGCTTCGGGAGCAAGCCAAGAAACAAATCCTAGAAATCAAGACCGAAAACCGGAACAGCTACAACAAAAAACGCAAACCCGCAACGAAGTTCAAAGTTAACGATATCGTCGCTATCGAGAGGACACAGTTTGGCACCGGATTGAAAATGAAGCCAAAATTCCTAGGCCCATACCAGGTGGTAACGATTAAGGCCTGTGACCGCTACGATCTCAAAAAAGTAGGCGAACACGAAGGGCCGATGAGAACGACTTCAAGCGCAGACAAGATGAAACGACGGATAGGGGAGGACCCAGAGGAAGTCAGCGGGGAACCCGACGATCCGGCGCCCAACGCAGCAGGTGATGGCCCATCCGGGTCGGATGTTCTGCAGGACGGCCGAGTGTAGGGCATCTGGCAACACCCAAAAACAACCAAATGTGCACTACCTCCAGAGAAGCATCGGGAGAAAGCCTAAGAGGAGTTCTATCCGAAAGCGGTTACGGGACGGGTGTGTACGCGGCTAGGTTAAGCATGATTGTGATCTTTTTTTTGTGAAATAAAGGCCAAGGGCCAAATGAATTCCTGACGTCGTCTTTTAAATCTCTCGAACCCCTTCACTAATCCAACATAAATTCATACCCACATGTTATTATAGGAAGAATAAGGGTAGTGTTCGACTTAAATTCATCTTTACATGATTTTTAGTTAATGCTCTTTTGTAATAATATTCGAATTCTTTTATATTTGATAATTACATATTGTATATGAACTTATTCTACATTTTAAAATTTGCGCTCATTTGTACAGCATTGTTTACACAGTCAAAATTCCACTGAACTTGTAAATTTGAGTGATAAGAAGTACTATATTGTATTGTTTCCTGTTCTTCTGGATTGAGCCGTCGGTGAATAAAGTTCGCTGTTCTAATCAGACAAAGTCTTTTTCGATTTTATCCAAGTTGTTGTTTTCATCGTCGTTGTTGTCTTCGGATACAAAAAAGCTTGTACCAAACATTTGGCGCTCGAGCAGGGACCCTTTTCACATTATTTCAATAAAAATCGTTTGCTTTTCGCAATATTTCTTCGTTGGAAAGAATTGGGTCCACGATTCATCATTTTCACCGACATCCACGTGGTTTCATCTTTAAATAATTTGGAAATTATTTCATCTGCCCAGCCAACAAATTCTAGAAAATTGTCGACAAATGGCATTAAATATCAAAATTTCAGGTGGGATCTTGAATATTTCATTTATTTTATTTTATCTAAATATCAAGTGTTGCATGGTGGAAAAATACTGCATTGCATGAGGGGTAATTAACCTTGAACTTGATTATTATCGAATTTAAAAGTGATAAGAGGAATTTAGAAAAAACAATAACAAATATATCCTTGAACTTGAATTTTATGGTGTTGTGCAAATATTGGAATACAGAGTGATAAAAACGTAAATAAATTTAGACAGTTAAAAAGGTTATGCCGACTTTGTAACATTTTCAAAGTGATATTTTGTACCCACTAAAATATTATTAAAATCTGGTGGCCGATCATTAATTGTGTGTACAGAAATATTGCTATAATTCCTGATTTACATTCAGTTCAATATAAACACTTAGCATGAGTGAAAAAGAATTAGCTGAGCTTAAGGCTCAAAGATCCTCTACAAAGGGTTGCATTACGCGGATAAAAAATTTAGTAGAACAAAAGGCAGATTGTTTAACTGGTCCTGAGCTAGAATGCAGGTTAGGAATTCTTGAGTCCTATTTCAAGCAGATATTGTCATACCAAAGTTCCATCGAGAAATTAGCTCCAGACGATGTCGCTGAATTAAAAATTCGGAGTGAATTAGAAGACCTTTATTGTGCCGCGAAGGCGAACCTTTTGTCATTGATGATCGGTAGTAGAAAACCAAGTTTTGAAGCGACTTCAAGTACCAAATTGGTAGTAGCTAGCACGTCGGTTAATCATTTACCGAAAATAAAATTGCCTCATTTTTCCGGGAAACATTCTGAATTCAATAATTTCATTGGTTGTTTCACAAAACTAATTGACAAGGATGAGTCGTTGAGTAGGTACTAGGATACTTAAGCTAGCGTTCTGATTGGCCGAGAGCGTCACACGTAAGCCCCGCCCCTTTCTATGTGTGTGAGTGAGACAGAAGATGTGTGTGAAAGAGAGGGAAGATGTCTTGGGTCTTGTCATCTCTCAGTTGTCCGTCTGGCTAGCCCCG
>QYTT01090926.1:25693-45619 GCA_006980735.1 Dasypogon diadema
TCATTTTTTGAAATCATTATAAGTTTGAAAAAATGAGCTACTTGTATTTTTTTTATCTGATATGAAAGGATTTGAGGGGATGAGTAGATGAGGTTACATTTCACGCGCTATGCAGTAAATTGTATTTGATAAAAGACGCTCTAAACTAAAATGTGGACAAAACTCACATATCCTAGGAAAAGGAATGATATTGATCTCGTTAAAAGGGCAAAACCTCGTAGAGTACAGGTATTAATTAAATTGTAAGAGATGGCAATTTTAACCATGATTTAGCGTGCACTCTATGAAAGTTTTGGAAGCACAGACTAAGCTGTACAGTGTGCATCATCGAGTTGTCCCCTGAGCTTAGTCAATACCTTAAAAAAAAAACTTTCACTACAATCAAATAACCCCTGTGGAAACGAATAAAAAATACACATAAAATATTTTTCAGTTTCATCGCGTTCTGAAGCATACTTCACCGTACTTGAAGATAAAGCAAATCTCAGAAATTTATTTGTGGTAGTTTTTTTTTCTATTTGTCCCACGATAGGGATAAGTGATTTTTGTCTGCTTTTCAGTTTGGAATGCATTTTATCAGCAGTTGGAATTTTGAATAAAATCACTGCATATCGCGAGAGAAATAACAATTTATGCATATTCGGTGTTTGCAATTTTTACCACTTTTTGCCACTCCCTTAAACCCTTTCACACAAAATATAAAGATCCGGACACCTAAATACTTCTCCTTCTTAGTGTAAATCAACATTTTTTATAATTATCAATAGATTTTCCGAATTTTTGAGCAAAATTACTCCAATAACCTTTTGATCTAAGAAGCCATCGGCTTGGATGGAAAAAGCTAAAAAGTGCATATTTCACCAAACTCCATAAATATTTACAAATTTTGCTAATAACTCCGGTACCCAAAGCGTTCTTCAAGGAACAAGAGGGTGTCGTTATAGCCAACATGAGATTTCCGATAAAAATATAATATGGCATGCTGCCGCAACTGGCAGTATAATTGAGGGCGTGTTAAGTTTAGCACGTGGACGTTTGCTAGTTAGATTGCGATAAAAGAAAGGGAAACTTTCCGACTTTGAATGAAGTCACACGCGTGGAATAATGAGATCGAAATTACACACGCTCCTTTGATTTGTCGGCAAAACATTTTCGTTGATAGCTCCATTTCATAAATCACCACCACAAAAGTTTTTGTCAATTAGTTGTCGACTCAGGAGATTACTTAAAGGGGTACATATAGGTCGGATTGGACGAAACTTTGAGTATTCCGTGATCCTTAAAGTCACAGTCTTTTAGCCTGTTTAGCGTGTTCTGCATACGGGCCCCTAGAAAGAACCAACTTTCTTTTAAAACTCTTGTGCTTTATGCTCAAGGACAAAATGTATAAATCAGATTCTCATTTGCTGGCAATATATTACACAAATTCCTCTTATCCCTATCCATTCTGAACTTTTCCAACACTATTTTTGCACCACAGTCATGTGCTTCCCCTGTAGACTGGGAATCCCACAAATTTGAGAGCCAAGTTGAAAACCACAAATGAAAATTTATTTCCATTGTTTCAAGCAGGCAGCGGCGGCTTTCCTTCCACATCCACTTCCAAGTTTTCTGGTTTTTTTTTGTAAATCCTTGAAAACAGCAGTTTCTATTTGTGTTCGACATGAATTGAAATGAAATTGAAACCTCCACAAGAAGTTGAAAAACTTTATTGCCACTGAGGATGGAAGCAAAAACGCTTTCTTCTGTGTTTCGAAACGGAGCCCTAATGGGGCCAATGGGAGAAAAACCTAAAAAGTGGGCATGCTTAATGTCAGACAGTGGAAAAACAAACTAAAACGAAACACGAAAAATGAGGAGATTAAAACTGGGAAAAACCAACTGGGGTGAAAACACCATTGAAAAAAGCCAGCAGTGATTACATGAAAGGAACTTCCTTGTGGCTCTAAATACTAGAAATATGCCTCCCAATGTACGGCCCAACGGCCTAGGAATTTCCTTTAGTTCACCTAATTTATGACGAAAGATAGTCGTGTATAGATGGCGTGATTTTCCATATTTTCGAGAATTTTTCCTCCTTGTCAGAATTCGCCTACCGCGTAATTGCTTAACTCAATTAGCTGCTGAAAATATTTCACTGCTCGAATGAAATTATTAAATCAACACTGGCATTTCTCTCCGGGTAAATAGTGCAGCGGCGATAAATTCCGTCTTAAGCATTTGATTAAGAAATTACGAGCCTGAGTTATGCGACTTTCGGTTGCTTATATCTGGGTCAAAACACCTCTTGACATGCGACCTAAACTCACGTGTCGCCGGGATGTATTCGCACCATTGCGGCGTAAGGTAACTCATGTTTATATGATTTAAATCTAATTAGGCTGCATACCATTAACGAAACGAATTATTCCGTTCACAAGGAATTCCAAAGGACATAGTACTCGCTCGAGGCCCTACAACTGTAATCAAGGGTTAATTTCACCGTCATCAAGAATTCCAGGAACGCTTTTTGTTAAAAAGCCAAAGAAACGCTTACTGTTGGGATTGAGTTCTCGGAAACTACGCTGGGGTTAGTGCATTTTTGCCGGAAATTTCGTTGAAGAATTTTAAATTTTTCCTTACCTTTAAATAGAGGAGATTTGTTACGCACTTTTGCGGTGCATAAAAGCTACCCTGGCTAGTGTCGGATAAAGGGGTGGATTTGTTTCACGCCAGACCTTTGGGCGCCACGTGGTTCTTGTTACTTGATCTTACTTACGACTCATGCGAAATTCGTTCAATAAGCATTGCACCTCTTATTCACAAAATTTCAGGTTAAAATTCGAAAGGCGTTATGTTGTGTAAATCAAAGTAGTTCACTCAAAATTTTACAAATGATTGAAGCAATTCAATAAATTTAGAATTAAAATAATTGGGGCTATCAAAATTATATGGCAAAAATTTATTAAATTAAGAAACCCCTAAACATTCAAATAGCTAACTTTCATTGCACCACACCAATTTTTATTCATATTTTACCATGTAAACTAGTTATCAAAACGAAAAGGTACTTATCTTTTTTTCTGCCTTGTTTTTTCCGTGTTTATCTTAGCCTGGTCCTACCTTCTATTCCTGATTATTCATTTACAAGGTTTTTGTACCTCTCGTAATTTCGAACTTATGATTTAATATATTTTTATAGGTACGAACCTAGACCCAATTTCTGTAAAATACCACATCATAGTAGATACAGCACAGATCGATTCTGCTCTCGTATAATTCTTAAGCCAAAACACCCTGTATAATTAAAAAAGAGCATAGTATTTACTAATTGTCGCCATTATGTAGAAAAACGTTCCATTATTGCACACATAGGCCTAATCCATACATCTCCTGCCACTAAATTATTCCGCAGCTCCAACAGTTTTTTATTAATTAGTTTAATGAAATGAAATTAAATCAAACGAAAATAAATACAAATCAGCAAATCATTCGACTGAAATTGATTCAATTACATAATTAACTGGCGGAACCCTCGTCAGATGCTTGCAGGGATTTTCGGTTGTGTTTAGAACAATTTGCTACCCACGCACATGGGGGTAGGAATCGAAGGGTCATTTCTGTCCTTTGCAAGTGGGGTTTCCCGGTTGCCTGATACCACCAATGGAAATCACAGCCATTGACTGATTAAAACGAATTTCCACCAATTTGTGTGGTTGTCATCGCATTTGGTAGCCTCTGACAATTCGTCCTGACTCTACTATCCACTTTATCCTGCGATATTCCTGTGTATTCAACCTTCTATGGGCAGCCCAATTGGTACAGGCATTGATATCGGCACTGCTGCGACATTAACAGCCACGAAAATATCCATCTGAACAAAGTTGCGGTTCACCCTTAGTAAGTGGTTGGATGAGCAGCGCTGTCATTTTTAAGGAGGTTTCGGTTGTCAAATCGTTTAATGCTATTTTTTAGGCGACAATATAAACGTCAAGACCAACTGTTACGAAAGAAATCAATGAACTGGAATAGTCGCTTGTCTCCCTGGATAAACACTTTGTTCCTGTTGCGGACGAAACTTGTGGTTGAGCACAGTAAATTGTTTTTTTTTTCTCGTCGTGCCTGAAGCCCTTTGGAAAACTACCCCTGCCCAGAACGCAATTTCTAAATGATACTGTCATCTCGGTTAACCACTGATTTATGATATGCCAAGAAAAATAAAAAAAATACCCTTGAAAGGAACTGCGTACGAGAGGAAAACGTGACGCCTCTTTGTATCAAAAGCCAAACTCTCAGAAATATCGCGTCTAAACGAATTTTATGAACTTTTAAAAATTTTATCGACTAGAAAATTACTGAAATCTTTAAATCTTTTGAGGTCAAATACTTACCACTATAAAATATTGAATTGCTTTCAGTTCTCCGTGGCGGTATCTTCAATTCCAACTCATATCCCAAACACTTTCGTATTGATATTACTAACTATCACAATCCAAGCTTCCTGCTCAGAAGTGCCTGAGGGTGGGATATTAACATTTAACGATTTAACACGTTCTTCAGACAATTTAAAAACTTCATTCATATAGTCCCTACCGTTACAAGAGAGTGGCGCACAAAGAAATGCAAAACTTCCACTATTCCAAAAAGGATTAAGGGTGAGTGGTCTGAACATAATTTGCATAAACTGCCACCACAACCATTGTATTGTGAATGTCGCAACTACCGGTGTCGGCAACTTGTATGTAGCTGCTGTCTTACATGGCACAAAACCTCAATTAGAACAATTCTAACATCTCCAGTTCCATGCCACAAGAGCTCCTGATTCGCCTCCATATACCACCCGTTCTCATAAGACCTCAGGCATGTATCACAGCAGTGGGAAAATATGACTTTCTTCCATATAAAATTTGTTTCATTTGTAGTAATTTTCCTCTTCCTCGTTTCCCTTAATATTGACGTCATTGGTTTGAAAAATTTATCAAAACCGGGAAGTCCGTGTTCACCGTACAAACAACTTGAGGACGCCGCTTAGGTGTTTGACATAGTGTTGTGTACTGAAGTTAGTAAATAGTTTACAATATTCCTGCAGGAAAGGCCGATAAGACTAGCTACTTCCTGCTATTGCAACGTGTAAATTCTATTTCACCTCCTTGGAGATTGTCGGAAAGACCCCATAATGTATGCAATGCGGAAAACCGGTGTTTGGATACGAAGTTATATGTGCTGGGCCCAAATTAGTTCCAGATGTTGCTGTTGTTTACATGTTCAAATCCTAAACTGTTACGGTTTTTGTGCTACACAAAATGAAGTAAGTGTTTTGTAAAATTATATATTTTACATAACCCTAAAAAGTTGTAAGCGTTTTTGGTTGATATTTTTTACGAAAATGCTTCTTTCGAAATATCTTTTGCCCAGAAATTTTTTAATAACATTGGACCCCTGATTTTAGTTTGAAAAATAAAAAGTAGTCACCTGGATGGAGCGTGTGTATGCCATCATTTTCGATGGTGTGAAGAGCCAGGAATGGAAGTTACGTAGGATAACGTGGAGTTGGTCAAGAAAGTTGTTCTGACGTACAGGCGGTTAAAAGCCAAGGAAATCGCAGAACAAATCGGTATATAGGAAACAAGTGTCCTCCGGATTCTCCCCGAAAGTTTGGTTATAACCAAAATCAGCGAAGGTAGGTACCTCGAATTCTTTCCTTAGTGCAGAATGTACGGCGAGTTGAGTGCTGTAACCAACATATATATTATATAATATAATAAGTTTTGTAAAGACGACGTAGACAGTGTAGCAGTAGCATAGGATTGTGACCGGGGATCGAACTACCGTTCTTTACCATGATCCTTTGTCCAAAAGAGTTTCAATGGAATTACATCGCCACGGAGAACCAGTGCCAAAAAAGGCGAATATCACACAAAACTCTAGAAAGGTTATGACTGCAGTTTTCTGAAGGTATTCTGCTGCTGGACTTCAAGGAACGTAATACCGTTGCAAATGCCACATATTATGCTGAATCTTTACGAAAGTTACATACAGCCATTGGATAGGATAGGATAGGATAGGAAAACTGTCCAAAAAGTATTGCTCTTACACGATAATGCGCCCGTGCGGCTTCGAGGAATTGAATCATCCACCTTACAGTCCAGACTTGGTCCCAAGTGACTACTTTTTATTTGCCAAACTAAAATCAGATTTGCGGGGAAGCAAGTGTAACTCCGACAAAGAGATTCATGATGCGGTTAGGCAGCATTTTTAAGACAAATCTTCAGACTTGTATTATATTATATATGAAAAATGTGTTGAAATAAAGAGATAATATATCGAAAAATAACCACTGTTTTTCTCCTCTCTCATCCTTCCTTCTACCTTTGACCACGAATACTTGGACCACACTACTTATATATGTCCAATACATGCACTCCCGTACATAATTTCAAGACTGGCGTTTACTTAGATTTAAAGCAGTAAAGAAATGTTCTCTTACTTAGTGCGAGTGCTAACGTACTTCAATAATTTCACCCGTCTTAATGTAAGTGAAGTGTATTGCTTTATTAAAAAAGATCAAATGATACGTGGATGTACTTTCAAAAGGTGTATTTTTTAACCAAATAAAAAACAAAAGTATGTAATTTGTTTGCGTAATTACCTGTTCCGTGATTGGAACAATCATTTGTGCGAAATACCAATTAACGAACATGATTTTACGGGGAATGGTACAGACGCAAACTGGACGGCGGTTATTTTCGAATTTTAAAAAAGTTTTTCTTTCAATTATAAGCCACTTTGTGGGACATAAGAAACACCATATTATCTGTTAGGAAAGCTACGGAAAATATGGAATTCCTCGCATTACTCTTCAAGAAAAACTTTCAGAAAACATGTCAAGAAGTGGGCCAAAAACAAACCTTATCAACATTGAAGAAGTCAAAATAGTGTCATGGTGCTAATCCGTTTCTAAATATGGTTTCCTTTAAAGAAAGATGATCTACCCGATACCATTCGAAAAATAATGAAGAGTGATAATATGCCAAATCCCTTTACAAACGATCGACCTAGATCAACCTAATCAACCTGGTTCCATTTATGATTAAAAAACCATCCTGAGCTAAAAGAGAGCACTCATGAAAGCATTAGTAAAGGACGACCCCGAGTCACTGAAGAGGCTATTAGGAAATGGTTGTCAGAGTTGAAATCTCATTTAAGGGAAATTAAAGATGAAGAAATTTTATTTGGTTCCAAAAGATTCCGATATATCTAGCCGCACGACTGCCGTCTAGGTTGCTGGGAAAGGAAAACAACAGGAGACGGCCAGTACTTCTGGGCCAATAAGAACTGATTCTAACAGACTTAGGACCAAAGTACTCCCTCAAAAATATCGGGATGGGTATCTTGTCAACCAATTTGCCGGAGAAGCTGTTATCTTTCAAACAAAGAATGACAGAGAGGAAACTTATACAAACGGAGAATGAGAGAAACCAAAATTCATAGGGTCCATTCTCAAACCGGGAGGAATAACCTGCAGCCCCGAGTGGCTAAATTTGACAGGGAATGAGATAAAGCTGATTTTAAGAAAATTTCTCATTCCAATATTCTCTTCTCAGTGGGAAGATTTCCGTTTGAGCTTGCTTTTCAGCAAAATAAAATCGTAGCAGAAGGGTAGCCTGTCAGATGAAAAACGTGAAGGAGGGAAGACCAAGCTTGTTGAATCCTCAACCGCCGTTCAGAGGCACCCGCAATAAAGGTGCCAACAAGCACCAAAACTGACCAGCTAATCTGGCAGCACAAAAAACAAGCCGGTTGAACTTCCCGGACAGAATCCTCGAGGTATTTTACCAATTGTGCGTTGATAAGAGTCTCAAAAACCTTACACAAAATCGAAGTGATAGCTATTGGCTATTTACTGAACATGAGAAGCTTTCCACAATGACGGACAAACACTTTTCGAATATGATAAATGGAACAATTTTTCAGAGGTTTAGCTAGGGAAGAGGCACAGCGCTTGAAAAGTAGGAGCGAGATTCCATCATGTCCGGTGGCTTTGGACAGGTCGAGGTTCGCAAGTGTGAGGAGAGTATACTCCACGAACCTGCTCACTAGCTCCCAATGGCTTCCACTCTCCAGCATAAGCCCACTATGCTGTCTGGTGATTACCGACCCAGCACCGACTCCGCAGCTGCTATCCCATCCGCCCACCGGTGGCAGACAAACAGCGTGTCATCCCTATCATCCCCACACTCCAGACACTCCGGTGAGATAGTTCTGCCAACTTTATTGAGGTGGTGCCGGAAGCATACGGATCCGCTTAGGAACTGCGTGAGATGGTAGTTCACTTCGCCGCCTTTCCTGCTGAACCGCGGTAAAATTCGTGGCAGCAATCTAGCACTCCATCGTCAACTATCATCGCTGTCCCACGTCTCTTTCCATCTGCTCATCTTATGAGACCTTACCTCCTTGCTGGCTTCCCTCCGCCCTCGGTTTTTCTTATGTAGGTGGCCTTTATTTCCGTCGTAAGAAGTCGAATTGGAATTATTCCAATTATCCCGCCGCCTTGTCCTTTGCACATCGGATTTGCTCTAAGAAAGTGAGTTTGGAGTTAATCATCACTCCCAGGTACTTAATCTTAACTTACTTAACCGCCCACCTCCATAGGTAGGACAGTGCTGATCCCCTTCTTCGTGAGGATGACTATCTCCTTCTTTCTTCCAGATTATGTTTTTGTCCAACTTTTTTTAGATTTATTTTGATGACTAATTTATAACTGAAACTTGGTGTTTTTTTCTTTTTAATGTTTGTACATTACATTAGAATTTCCCACTTATTCAATTTTTAATTGGAGACGCAGGTAATATCATCTCAATGTTATAAATGTTTAGAACTCTCAATTATTATATTGCCCTGCTCAGATTTGGCAAACCTAAGATCCTCTATGAATACAAAAGCATATTGTCCTGTTTTTTTAAATACCTTTTCGGACCTGAAAGCAAGTTACTCAGGAATAATTTATATTTTCTTAATTGTTTAGAGTTGAAAAAGTCAATTGGGGCGAAAAGAATATCCTTCCACATCCTTCTTTTAGTCCATGCTACCAGCCTAAAACATTTGGCCTTTAAATGATATTTTCATGCATTTAAAATGTATTTCCCGAAGCAGTACAAACAGAAAAGAGGGATTACTTTTCCCCGTCCCGGTAGAAAGAAATCTCAACGCACACGACACATACGTTTTGTTTACGAAAGACTTCTATCACCCCTTTTATATTTTCACCACCCGTTGAAGCCCTGGCTTAATAATCCGCTGATCGCCTGCATTATCACACAACCACGATAAGGCTGTGATTTTTAAAGTTTTAAAATTGTTTAAATCTCACTGAAATCCCATGCAGCACTCTGGACACTTTTAATCTCATTACATTCAATTTATTACCCGAATGAGCGAGTGCGGCAGGAGCGTTGCTAATGCGACAAATGGCTGCCGCTTAATGCTTCCGAAACATTAATTTTTTGAAAAATACTTTTATTTTGACACTTTTTAAGCTGGTGATTTTTTATTTGGCGCGTGTTATTTTGTTTGGAAAGTTCGCCTCCTGCGAATGGGGTGAGCAGATTTTGGAAGTCGACCAGAAGCAGTTCGAGTTGGCGTGAAAGGAGAGCAACTCGTGATTTAGTGCCAATTCACACCCTGACTTGCCAGTGTCACCATGACTAAATGATAAAACTCCGATGCACGCGCTCGCTGCAATAAAACATTTAGCAAAGTCCTTTTTGGTCCTTAATGAACTGGACACGTTTTGCCCGAGTGAATGCAACAACGTCAGAAAAAATCTCTTTCCCAGCCATTGATACTCATCCCTCCGTGGTTCATCTTAAATGTTTTGTTATTGTTTGTCCAAGAGATAGAAGCTCCCTGCTCTTTCAGAAAAAGGATATTATAACTGCTACTGCCATTCAGGGATGCGAACTTACCATGACTAAAAAACCATATAGGTGGGGTAGAAAATTTATGCGGGACTCAGTATATTTATTTTGGAAAGGATGATGTGGCATGACTCTCCAGTTATTATTTTTGATATCACTTTGTCCTCTTGGACAGTGGGATAAAACTTGGTCAAGATGGGATCAACATCAAATAAAGTTTTTCTCTTTATTGTCCAGCATAACATTCAACTTATTTAGGTTGTCCGTCCGTTCTGGATCATTTAGCTGTGGGTAATGGCTTTTTTGAACTGTGGGGGGTTCTAAGGAAAAGTTAGTAGCATCATTCGTCATTGGTTATGTGCGTATTTATGGTATATAGACCCTTTCATTTGAAATTCTTCCACTATCGCTTTTTGGTATTATATCGAACAAAACTAAAATGCCATGCAGTTTTGGATAGAATATGAATTTATCATATTCACATTTACCTCACAATTCTTATAAAATCCCATCCTGCAGACATTAATATCTTGTCTCGGAATTTTCACAAATAATAGCATCATATACAGTTATAAGTGATGGAAAAATTCTAGATTACGCCATTGTTGACGCGTAAAAAATATTCTATTAGCATTATTGTCCGTAAAATATTTTTGTCATTATTTCATAAACATTTATTTTGCAACATATTTATTTTATTATTCGGTTTTAGCTTAGTCCTTTTATATTCTTATATCTGTTACTCTATATAACTTATTTTCTATCGTTTTGACTAATTTCTTCAGTTTACACGCCTACTTTTTTCCATTTCTCTTCTTTCCAGAGAGGACCTTCTCTTAACGTAACCTGTCTTTGGCACCTGCACAAGTAAGGAACTCTTAAAATCAAAAATTATTTATTTTATTTATGTCGATTTTCAATAGTTCAGTTATTGCACTTTTCAATTTTCATGAAACCTACCTAAATTCTAGTAGAACTGTTCAGATTCCATAAGGTGGTGTAAAAACTCTATTTCTCTAATATTGGGGAAGGGGAAGCAGTTGCATTAGTATTGGTTGTAGTTTCTGGAATGACTTAAGGTTAAGGTTATAGAGTTTCTGGGAAAGATTTGGGAAAGGTGATTATTATATTTTAACGAAACAAACAATTAATAGTATTAGTTAGTTTCAAGGGAATCTAAGGTTTGAGTACTGAGAAAATTTAGAAGATGTAGCAACCCCCCCAGAAACAGCAGCTTTTCCCACAGAATCCTAAAGGAAATAGTTATCGGAAGGACGTAAGGGGACAACTATTGCTTCTTTCCGCACTCCTTTAAACATAATAATATGTTTATATTTTTAATATGTATATTTATAAAAAGTAGCAATTACAAAAGTGTACAAAATTGTAAGCGCGTATATATCTTTTTTTCATATGCAGATTTGATAAATTTGACAGTTTTGAAATATTTTATTAACAGAGGTAATGGGAAAAGTTGCATGTGTCTGACACTTGTGAAAGTGAACGTAGAAAGTCGATGTCATTTCTCAAGCAAGCATATTTTCTCTAGATGTTATATTTCTAGGTTGGCAGGGATTTGTTTAGTATACTAACTAGAGACAGCATGTTCCAAAGTGTGCACATCACCTTTCTTTTCTCAAATGCATATTCTTTGTGCTCTAGACGCCCGTTGTATGTTTTGACTGTCAATTTAAAACTATATGGTCGTTTTCAGGAGAATGCATCCTGCGAAAATGACTATAGCATGGTGTTAACACCGACCATATTCTAATACAAACTTGCAAAAACATTGTGCTAAAGCCTACAAGTTTTGCACAAAAAACATGTGCAACTGTACAACAGATTAAAAGTACCCACTCTATTGATCGTATAGAAGAGGGTGAAAAGACATTTAGTGCTGTTAACTCCTCACTTATTTTCATTTTTATTGTTTTCACTTTTATATGCGTTAAAAAGTGTGTACTTGTACTTCAGAATGGCGGATTGCGTTCAGAAGTTCAAAGCCCTTGTCCCTTGCACAATGTTAGATTCGCACTCACGGGCATTGCATGCGCATGCAACCTGCATCTCATTGAAGTCGCTATGTGACAATTTTTTCACTGGGCTAGAAGTTCAGCTTGCTCTTTTTATATAGATATTCAGTAAAAATAAGATATATAATCAGACGCATCTTTTTTGTAAGTTTTGCTGTCCCATTTTGAGAACTAGAAGATCCCAGAATGTCGGGCCTAAGTGGTGAGCTCATATACAGCGCTAGAGATCCACCGTTCCATTCTTTGTTTGTATATATGTACATAAATAGAACTAAAATAGCAAATTGCACAAAATATGCACTAACATAACAATTTTCAATTTAGTTCTATATTTTAGTTAAAAAATATGTACAAGAAGCTAATAAAGCCCAGTTAAAGTGTGGTATTTTGTATGGAAAATTACACAACTACACTAGCGCCATATAATACAATTATTTAGTGCAGAAAAACTTCGTTTTTAATTAACTTTCCTAAATCAGCTGCGATACACGTTTGAAAACACAGTACTGCGTAAGTTACACAAAAACTACACGTGCAGTTAATTGGTTTACACTTAAAAAGTTCAAAACTCTGTAAAATTCCAGTAGGACCGGTAAGCTTACAGAAGTGCTTAAAAAACTACTTCCTAGTAAGGGGAAGTACTTACCAAGTACCTTATACAAGTGCTTATTTTTACACACGATGTCATAGGCGGTAAGGTGAAAGTACTTATAAGTGATTCCTAGAAAAATTACTTGTAATATGTGCATTATATAAAAAATTGAGGTGAGCAATGAGAGCCCATCAACGTAACAAGGAGAAGCATTATAATTATAAACACGTGCAACTAAATTTTAAATATGGGAAAATATCATACGGAAATATGACATGTTTGTAAAATTCAATCAACCCTTATTCACCCTACAACTGATTCGTTTCATATATTTGAAAATGCAATAACTTTAAAGAGTTATAAACAATTAACATTTTTATTTAAGATGACTTTTGTACTTGCCTTGTTATCATATGTCACGCCGTGTACATTAACATTATTATTACACTATTTACGAATTTTGCTACTTGAAAATTTCACGCATTATTCACCAATGCCATAAAAAAACTGAATGAATTTCACGCGCAATAGCCCACCATGATCGCGTTCTCTGACTCGCTTTAATTTCTTACGATTATGGGAGATATTTTTCACTCAAGCCCAGTGATTTCCGAATGATACCTTACCGCCAGCCTTCTACGGAATGCATTCTGTAAGCAGTTCTCCAATATCAAACTTATAAGTAGTACCACTTACGTGGTAAGTAGTTATATAAGTATACCCAGAGAAAAAATGGTTAAAAAATGACTATTTTTTAACCATTTTCATGTTTGAAACTGGGAACAACATTATGCTAGTTGATTTTAATTACAAAAAGTAGTTACTTCTAACTATTTGAAGGGACTACAAAATAGTTAATTTTGACTAAAACATGTTTACTTGTGACCACCTACTAGTTAAAAGCCCGGAACATAAAATGGTTGCTTATAACGGCTATATAGTCAGTTTTACCCATCTGATTGTAAACTGAAGGGACTAAAAAATAGTTAATTTTACTGGGCTGGATTTTCCCAGCATTTTCTTCTTACGGGATATATTAACGCTTCGAAGTATTTCTTTTAGAAATTTAGCTGTAATCCAATACTGTCAAAGGAGCATCAATTTTACTAAACCGAAGAACATGAAGTCATAAAAAATCAAACAAAAGGGAGGCAAGAAATTATAAGGAAACGCTTGTATCCAATTTTATCACTTTTTGGAAACTTCCAAGTCACAGAATGCGGC
Source organism: Dasypogon diadema (assembly GCA_006980735.1). Lineage (NCBI taxonomy): Eukaryota > Metazoa > Arthropoda > Insecta > Diptera > Asilidae > Dasypogon > Dasypogon diadema. The sequence goes on from QYTT01090926.1 coordinate 39,439, forward strand.
TTTTATTTTCTCGAATTTTGGGTCGAGTCAGAACTAAATTTATTGAGAATATCACAAGTACTTATATACTATACAAAAATTCTTATTACGAATTATAAGCTAAATGAAAAAAGGTATTTTATATGTGGCGAAAAGTGTTGCCACAACTTTATATCAGTGGGTTGCCTTTCAACTATTTCCCTCGTCATTTTTAGACGAAATTACCAACAAATATTCTTTTTATACACAGGATTAATTATTAAAATAGTTACTTGAATTTTACCATTTTATATAGTGAAAAATGACTATTTATTGTAGTTTAAATTTCTTGCGAAACTTCTAAGAACAACTATTTTATAACTATTTCAATAACCATTTTAAACTTTCTAGTTAAGAGCCAGATTTCGTCAAATAACTATCGAAATAGTTACGTTTTAACTAAGTTATTTTTCTGGGTGGTAAGTGGTTCCAAATTTTCCTGCTGGGATATTTCGTAATAACTATAGCAGCAGACTAAGGAAATTAATTTCGTAGTTGTGGACTCCCTGTAAATAGATTAACTACATGTGTAGTTTTTGCATAAGCAACGCAGTACCGCAGTACTGCGTTTTCGAATAGAATGTTGTATATGCAGAATGTGTAGTTCATAGTTCTACAGAAACAAACAAAAAGCCAAAAAGTGGAAATGTTCAACTACTCCTCATTTATTCTTTAATTACAAGTTTAAGTATTGAAAGGTATCTGGTTAAAATTACTACAACTATGCAGAACGAACATCAAACATCTTCTCTCCCCACAGATACAATTTGTTTCAGTCCTTATATCTTTTGAGATATACAAAAACTGTTGTCTTTAGTCTCTGTATTATATAAATAATGTTTGTGTCGTCAACGATGATGTGGTAGTCTCGTTTTAGTGCTGCATTTTGTACATTGTTAATTTACAATACATAGATATAGAGTTGAACCTAAAATGGAACCTCGGGGCACTACCATGCCATGAACTTCAGCGTCGCGGTATATATTTTGGATTTCAGTTAGTTCTTAAACACTCCTCTTATTCTTAGATCGTCCAAAATCTCCAGAAGAAGATCATGATCGACCGTATCGAAGGCTTTTCTTAGATCTATAAAAATTGCATCTACATACCGTCCAAATTGTTTTTGATGATATCTTCCCGTTTTGATGATAAAGTCTCTAGTTCTTTTTTCTATAATCTTTTCAAATATTTTTCGATTATTTCCCTGTCAGCAGATTTTAATTTATTAAGTTAGATAAGATGAGACTTATTAAATCTGAAATAGTAACGGGGGCTGTTGTCGTGATTCCATCTATGTAGTTCTGATATATAATCTTTCTTATGTATGTTAATTACGAGCTCCACTTCTGTTGAAAATAAATTACCATTCGAATTTCATGGCTATCATTTCGTCAATACACTTTTTCGTTAAAATATAATAGTTGGAAAAATTAATTTTAAACAAAATGAGTTATAATGATTGGTACTATCTGCTTTCACTTTTCCAATTTGGTTCTCGAACTGATATTCACGATACTCTTAACTAAAATATTGTTATAATAATTCCCAGACTTGACTACATCAAAATGTTTGACTTGTTAACTTACATTAATAATGTCTGTCAAATAACGAAGTAGAAAAATATCTTCTGCAGGTTGGAATGTTTTCAATCAGGCGTACCTCAAAGATAAATTTAAACCCACTGCTCTTTTGTCTGTACATGAATATATTTAAATTTACCTGGTCGACTAACGAATTAAGCGGAAAATAGGAAAAAGGGAAATTCTATTTAACTTTGGACGGGATTCCTACGGTATTCGCCCAAACAATTCTCTGACATCCTATATCCTATTTTTCCTTTCTTTTCTTCCTCTTGTGCTACACTTCTCTATTGAAACTTTCATACCACTGGCGCTACTGTGTTTTTTCGAACAGAGAGAGATATACTCCAGGAACCTGGCTTCTCTTTCAACTTCACCCTACTTTTGATTTCCTCCCAATTTTCCTATTAATTTCAATCTGACGGTCAATACTTTTACGGATCGTACGGTTTTATCACCGACCTCTATAATATGGACTGAGCATGTTACTCAAACTGCATTAAATTAAATGGCACCACTTTTATATTGCTGCCTTTTTTAGAATAAGCATTCTGTGTCTAGGATAAATGCCAATTTTACCCATAAGATACCGAACAACAAAAAAGGATGGAACTACATTCCCTCTCATTTCTAATAAGTATTCTGTGTCCTGGATAACTGGCCCCACATGAGATAGCAAATTGAGCAGTCCATTTATTAGAGGTCGGTGGGTTTTATAAATCATATTTTCGAGTTTTTTGTGATCAAATTATTCCCGTCAAATTGTTTTGATTTTGCTAAAGCAAAATTCTTTGTATGCGGTGGCTAATTTGAATTAGAAAATAAATCGTTGATGCTGGCACTTGCGTTTTAATGTAAGTAAGTTGAAGAAACATCCTTTAGGATCAAAGTTATTTTAAGACAGAACGCAATAAACTTGATTTTAATACGAGTTTTCGCGAAAACTTGGCCAACTGACAAAGTTTTAGTGTTTGTAAAGTACTTGTGATGAGCGCACGACGGAGGAATTACTTTAGGCCAAAGGATAAGAATTTTAATCATGTAAGCTTGCAATTTTAGGGTTTGGTTTCCTTTCTTTTCTAATACATTTTCCTTCTCCTAGATATTAAATGCAAACGAATTTACATTTCTCCGCTGCCCTAATCGCTTGACATCATCTCAGCATAGTTAAGAAATTGATAATCTCTGATGTTTCAATTAATTTACATTGCTGCAGAACGAGCTCAAAACTAGGATTCAGCAAATGCGTTACATGCATGTCAACCATATCCAGGTAATTCTGTACATTTCGCAATGGAAATTATCGTTCCAGATCGATTTCAAGCTTGAGTTCCTAAGTGTCCAGAAGGACATAGCATACCTGTCTTCCAAATTCAGATAATTTTGGCAGAGTCGGAACTTCTGCCATCCTATCTCAGTTTGAGTTAAGCATTTTTTCTTAACCATCTTTTTTTAAAATGGATTGAATTCTATTAGCTCCGAGTTTTATAAGAGCAACCTTAGAGGACTGCAAAATTTTGCAATCTCAACGACAGGATAGATTAGTTGCTGCTCCCTCCCATTTTCAATATAATAAACAATTTTCCGTATTTGTATGGACTAGTAACTTAAAGGAAAATGCCACTAATATAAACCAAGTGTCATGATTATGATCGCTAAATGATCGCTAGTTCCCAAAATTTCTCACTTGGTATATGTGTTGGCTTCAATTCATATGACACCCAATGCTGTTTGCTTTTCTTAAAAGACGCCTTTGACTCCATTTAACCGCTCTCTGTCCATGCTATAAATATCTATAATTTTTCTTCTGTAAACCTCTTAAGTATTCATATATGCAGACTGCAGAGTAACTTTAGCTGAACTGAAAGATAAAGATAAAATCACGAGAATGGTTTTTAAGCTCATTAGTGACCTGTAGATATGGTATCGATACTCTAGAGTACCATTATGTGCTTTGCTCTTCCGTTGCTACTTTCACGTGTATTATTTCGATGAACTTATGTTGAAACTACGGTCTTAGGAGTACTCGCACTCTCTCAGGGATATGATTACATCCCTCCAAGTTATAAACCGCAGATATTCACATAGAACATGCTTCAATATATTCTTCATTTAGTAGTTAACCTCATTTTTCCTTTTCTAGTCTAGTCTATACATTTCACCAGAGGATATCCTTTAAATTTTAGCTATAGTCTAGAAGAAGAGGCCGGAACATGAAAATCAGTAGATGGTAGTTCTGTTCTTCTCAGAAAGCAGTAGTTCCTTTTCTAGAAATCTCAATCGAGGGGTTTCCATAGAGATAAATATCGATGTTGGTAGAATCAAGATGCAGGCACACTAAGAAGAATTATTATTAGTACAATAGCACTACAGGACAGTTTCTTTCTACGTGAAACTCCATATGTCTACTGTGCAAGATTCTTGGAGTTGGTGCTTTCAGATTCTAGGAGATCGAATCTCCATTTCTCGTTACAACTAAGCAAGAAATTTTGAAGTTAAGTAGTATAGACTCTTTGATTAGATTACCCACTTCCCCTAGTGTATTTATAACCTAGAATGCCATATTCCTTACACCGTTGGGGGCAATGAACCGAAACTAAACTTAACATTCTAATGTTCTATAATATGTTTAATTGTCTCCTTACAATGCACCCTACCACATAATTCGAAACGACTAATGGACCGTACAAATAGAAATTTCAACAACTCGTCCCAATGGAATCCTTGATTTTGTGCGCAAAGAGCAAAGTCTGGGCAAAGTTGATTCAGGTAAATCTTGCCAGCATACAAGCCAGAACACAATGGTGGTGGATTACACAGTCGCTATGTAGCGCAATGTTAAGGAATTTTTCATCCTTAGAATCCTGTAAAATTTTCTTACCTACACCCACTCAACGCCGTTCCGCCTTAAGTCGCATCAAGACGGAAATTTGCATATTTCTGCTTCCACTTTATCGAGGAGGAAAAAAGAAAACTTTTACCCGTAATACCTTCTGCTTTTCTCAGGATAAGGGGAAGAATTTGCCAACGTTATTCTTGGTCGTACACACCCGGACTTTTACCCACGCAATGCGATTACCGCTGCTGCGGAGGGGAGAGAAAGACTTTTCACAAAAATAAAATGAAAAATCTAGTTAAATATTTATTTAGTACTAATGCAGTTCCTGGGACTGTGTACCAGCGGTTCGGCTCGCTTCTAATGAAGGGTCCTCCCGGTCCCGGCTGTGTTCATGGACTCAGCGTCGTGAGTTCATTAAGACGCCATTGGTTAAGACGACGAAACTTCTTTGAAATTAGATTTTTGCCTTCAAGGGCTACCACATTGTTTTAATTTGATTTGACGGCCTGGTCTCCATCTCGATGAGTTTGATGTGAAACTCAATGGCACCACGCCGAACTCTTCAAGTGATTTATAGAGCAATGGCGGATCGAGGTTGTTTTAATCACAGAACCCTCCTCAATCGCACGATATGTCGTTAGCGTAAACATTCAAATTTCCATAACTGGAGAGGATGCCTTCACTCTGCGGACAAGTACCTGGAAGTCTTTGAAGTCCTTACAGTTAGTGGCACTGGGGCGTGTTAACAACAGAAGTTCCAGTGTTGGGAAAGTTCTCCTGGCAACTTCCCTTCCCTTGGGTGGCAGGCAAGCAATTATCTCCAGTGATGGACCCTTGACACAAAAGTCAAGTGTCCTTTTTCCAGAGTATTTTTGAAGGATTTTATTTACTTTTGATCCCTTACATTCAACTATGATGGCGTGTTATTGCTTCGCTTGCCACGGATCTCGTAATGGGGTCTAGTGGGTGGTACAGTGCTGACGGAGAAATTACACCGTCAGATTATTCCTTCACTTAGAGCCTGTAATAATATCGAAAGCGTAATAAACAAGCAAGGATGTCTGACTTGGCAGGTTGGGTGTGCTCACACTTATCCTTCTTTGATTTCGTTTTCTAACCAGCTTGTTGTGCGGTTGCGGCTGTGAACTTCTAACCAGCATCCGCTCAGGGGTGAGGAAGTTAAAGAACATTGTTTTTTCTAGAAAAAATGAAGTAAGGGTCGTCAGATAGAAAAACCAATCGAGATCAACTAATATGTAAATTTTATGCAAATGCCAGGGGTGCTTTACCCCCAAAAGATTTCTACTGAACATAGCTCGCCTTGCTTACGCGTTTACTCATCTATTTTCTCCTATCCCGTTGTATTTTTTAAGTCCTACTCTCCAGTTTTGGTTAATGCTCGAGCATAGCATATGCATGATTTGGATTTAATTTGTTTTCCTTTAAATTATTGGTGCAAAGCTAAAGACTTTAACGAAAACTGAGAAAAGTAAACAGCAGGAATCATCTTTCAAACAGAGACATCCAAACCTCTGCCCATCTATAAAATGGTCCAAAATGTATCCACAATTCCTATTAATAAACTCAATTTAGCAGAAATGGAGAACTTTCTAAAAATGGGCCCCGTCATATTTATCACTATTTTATAGCCTGGTACCATCCTATTATAGTAGTATGAAGGAAGATTTAAATTGTCGTGTACATTAACCCCATTTTGTGGAACTATCCACTATTTTCAAACTCT
>QYTT01090926.1:48279-61392 GCA_006980735.1 Dasypogon diadema
TATATCCAACTTTTTCTGCATAAAGCAGGAAATCATCATAGCCGATGCCAGCCTACAATGATGAAGATTGAGTTGGCAAGTTTTTAAACGGTGGTATGGGCCGACTCATGAGTTCAGCTGACTTCTTAGCATCTTTCGCTGGCACATTGTCGACCACATCCTGAATATTGGACACGTCTTCTATATCAAGTCGTTTTAGCTTGTCCGCTGTAGGATATGTAGTTGCATACTGTCGACCTCTTCGGAACTACTGACTTCATCATTTTTGTCCTTCTTGTTGACATCTCATCTTGGTAATAAACGGTCCCAAGACCCCATGGGGTCTTTCATAAATTTGATATAGCGAAGAGATATCACCAGATTCCTGGTGCACTGGAGAACACTTATAAAATACGGCCTCGACTATTTTCCCCTCAAGCCTTCAATATATTATAATTATATTTTTATATGACAAGAAGTCATACTAAATACTATGTAATAAATTTCCTATTCTTCCATCTATTCAAAATGAATTAAAAACAAAACTTTTCACCATACAACTTCGGTATTATTCCGAAATTGTACGGTTCACACCTGTTATCCTATCCCTTATTCAGAACTGTGTGCAAAATCTAACTCACACATGTGGCTAACAATTTGTAATAAAGGATCCTATTCATTGAAAATTCACTAACCCTTTTTTCACCATAAACGAAACTCTGCACCCTTCTGTGCTTGTGGCAAAACGAAAAACGGGCACAATTTACTGCCGACAATTTTACATTGTGCTGTCGTCCTTGTACGCCGCATATTTGCTCGGGGGACACAATTCAACCCCAAATTGGCGGAAAATTGATAATAATCCGTCAGTTGACAGGAAGAATTCAGTGTCAGACAATTTTTCTTAATCGCCTTTCGCGGGGTGTATTAGGTTACATAATTTGGTCTTTTCTTGGTAATTATAACTTGCGGGCGGAAATAGAAATTGCCTTCCTTTTGACTGTCGAATTCTGGTTAATTACGTAACAATTAGGCCATTGTGATGAATATTGGATCTGTATCTAATTTGCTGGTGGCTTTTTATGTCTTCATATTTCCGAGAAAAGAACATTAGTGAAAAACAAAGATATGGGGATCGCATAAGCATTCCCACAAAGCCAAAGCAATCATAAGGAGATTCTGGAAATGCCTTCATCTCTCAATAAAAATTCGATATAAAACCGCACACCGCATGAATCTCAAAGAGGGCAAGCGATGTATCCGGGGGCAATTATCATTCATACAGCATCAATCATAATCGATCAAGGATACACGAGTAATATCCTGCAAAATTGAGAAACGCCCCGAATGTAGGTGAATACTTTCCACCACCGGTCCTCAGAAATAAAATATGCGAGGCACATACGTGCGTCATTCCATTCCACTGACGAATGAGATTTTAAATGTTTTTTAATGCCACAATCAAGGACGTTCAGGAGATCCCTCTTGATCGATTCGAATTAGATTCGCAAATTATTAATGTCGCACACGGCATTCTCACATGTATCTTTTCGCAACGAGGACGCTACTCCTCTCTTGAAAAGGATGCGATGGCATGCATATTACGGCTAAGAAGAGGACAAATCCTGCAGACTGTGAAATTAATTCGTAACCTCTGTGCAACAGTCTATTCAAATGTGTAGTACCATTAGGTCTACAGACATTTACATTTTTAGGGGAAACAGTGCATTTGTGGTTTTATGCACCCTCCTAATCTCACAATTCTTTGCGTTACCAAGTTGTTTCCCGCCCTGGATGGTCTTTTCATCTGGGTTGAAGTTCATATTTATATTCTGTTAAATTTCGAGCTTATAAATATTCAAATGAAATCTCTTTTTTCCAGTAACTCGCAGTTATTTAATGAGCTTTGTCATATTTAATTTAGATGTGGATTTTACATAAAAATGTAAGGTAAAATTATCCATTACAAATAATTTGCAGTAATAATAATATGGATTGCAAAACGGAGCAATCGACAAGACTGCAGGATAGAAGGATTATGAATCACTATCATTAAACTAATTATTCAAAATATGAAATTTTCAAGCTGATCTAAAATTTACTAATGTTAAAACTAAATTAAATTATTTTCCATCATTCCTGTGTGAAGTGAATTTTGAATATTTCGCGTTTGCTTTCCAAGTCCTACTTTGTAACGTAAATATCAATCACTTAATTTAATAACAGATCCGCTGGATTTTGTTTCATAAAGCAAGAAGTTTCTCAACTAGTTTCATAATAAATATAATAATATATTTTTGGCACGGATTTTGCCGCCTTGAAGTTGCTATAATTAAGGCAACTACCAAAATAAGAACTGTCTTTGATGCTACATTGGTCCTTTGAGTCGGAGGCGAAGGCGTGTGGAACGAGCCTTCCAGTTCCGGAGTTCTACAAAAGCAATGGAACATCACGTTACTGGTAAAATATCCATCGATCTTCAAGCAACCTAAGCCCAAAAACCTTAAAAAAATTATCAACGACACAGTGACTGTTAAAGGCCATACGCAGAATCTCATCTTGCACTCTCTGAAGCTTGAACATCTTGGTATCAAGTACATGGGAAAATAAATAAAATAAAGGGGCGCAAGGAAAAACTTTAAAAAATATATGAAATGAGTTCGCTGGAGAAATCATCTGCCGGTAGCGAGGTTTACGCAAAAGTTTCTACCGCTTCCGAAAACCACGGAAGAGAGAAATACCTCAAAATTTCCTGAAATAGTTGTCAGATCTTGACAGAAGTACAAAATCCTTACAAATTTATATTTAATTTTTTTTATTTTGAAGGAATACTCCGCGCATAAAAATAAAAATTCTAAACAACTATTTATTAGCAAATTATCAAATTAACTAGAATTTTGAATTTTAAGTAATAAAACTTTACGGATGTTACAATACAAAAAGCCAGGACATAACAAATGCATTGAGCTGACTATAGCCAACACAATTTTACGACTAAAAATAAGAAAAAAGCTCAAATAAACATTATGGCTTGAAATTATTTACGGCCATGGCTTCCCAGAGGAAGATAAACTGGGGGGAGAGGCCGCCGTGCTCCACCAACCAGCGACCAACCCCGCACATCAGGGCACCCATCTTCGACTAGCTAAACGTACATAAGTGTCCCATGATGTACGACCCTAAATGAGGTCCAGCTAGCATTAAAGGCCTTTAGTTCCGTCACCAGGTATTCGAGACGCATGCGCTTCTGCAACCTGGCGATGAGGTATCTTTTGAGTGCACTCCGGTGTCTCATAAGACCACGTCGCTCCTGACTCCCCTCCCCTGCTGTCATGTAGTAGAAGTGAATCGTCGACTTAGCCAAGCGCAGAGTTAAGCAGACGATCCACTCCACTATAAGCCCCTGGACCTATGGGCTATCGTATGAGATACGGTATTTGATAAAGCGCATCGCTACCCTACTCATTTAATATATCGAAAGAAAGCATCAAATAAGTAGTATAATTTAAAAGTATTGATACCAAAAAGTATTAATTCAACTGTATCGAAATAAATTAGGCTATTTTGAAGAAATTTATTAATTTTAAAAATATATTACATATGGTGTTTTTGTGCGTGAAATTTTGACTTGGGAACAGGAGTATAAACATAAATATTCGATACTTCATGTGGCAGCCCTCTGAAATAGTTACCCATTTTCTGCTAAGATATTTAGGTTTTACTAAAGTATATGTGTGCCGAATTTTATTCATCTGCCTCGAAGCGTTCTCGTTTTAGAAGAAAAATATTGATTTTTTATTTGATCTACCCAGTAGTTTGCATATGGCAACACTATGAAGGAGTTGTCCAAATTGGCTCGTTTACGAACTTGATATTTCAATCTTAATAAGGTATTTGTGTACCAAATTTCAACTTTCTAACTTAAGGCGTTCTCGAGATAACGCGTGGACGGACAGACAAACGGACATCTATTAAACGACTTCTTTTCTTCTCCCATTATTGGCCATATAGTTTATTTTTATGCGTTACAAGCGTTTGCTTAAACTTATAATACCCTACATCTAGGGTATAAAAACCGGGAAGAGAAGAGAAAGAAGAGAGAGTTTTTTTGGATAGAACTCATTTTCGAACATCCGTCGTAAAGTATTCTATACCCGCTATTAAAAATTTAACTGGGCCAAAATTAAATGAATGACCGGTTTTTGTATATTTTAAGTGTATAACAAATTTCATGAAATTGCTTCCTATCTGAAAAGCTCAGTCCAGTTATTTAAAAATTCGTACTAATCTACCTAAGTGCGTCCACCAATTTTGATTCTGTTCTCCAAAACTTGTTCATGTAATCGAAAACATGAAAACCCTCTTTCTCTAGAACTTTAGATCAATTACCCCATCATTGTCTTATCGAAAACTCTAATCCTAAGAAAGTTTGCTATAAAAGGGCAACTTAAATAGACCACGTTATCGCCCTCGTGACCTCTTCATGTGTATTTCATTAACTCTTAGTATTTGCCACAAAACATACAAAACCACAGAGTGACTTGGAGAAAGTCGACCGCAAATTTATTGCCAACAATAAATTATCCCCAGCATTTTTCCAAGCAGAAAAGGGTGGGCAACTTACTACTAAAAAGGGGAGCAACAGCAAGGAAAATTCTTTGACGACAGCAGTTGGAGTTTATTCGCCTCCTCGTTCTTTCAGTCGTCTCAATTGACATTTATTTGTGGTTTATGCTCCTTTCCAGATACTTTGTTGACAAATTAATTCCCACAGGAGTATAATACATGGATGGGATGAGAAAGTAAACAAAAAACTGAGCTAAATAATAACATTTTGAAATTTTGGAAAAACAAAAATCTTTTCCGGAAAGTTCATCTCGTTTTAGTATAAAAAAGACAACCTTGGCCGTTTACTCTAGCAGTGATTTAGAAAAACATTCCAAGGCAATTGGTATGCATGAAAAGTTTCTCTAGATACCATACGGTATTAGAAACAGGAGTTACAAGATGTATCTCTTATTATCCTACCCTGAATTAAAAACATGCTAAATTTCTTCTGTGCCCGCTTTGATCCTACGTTTTTTGTACAGGTTTATCACATTTATTCCGAGAAAGGAACTGTACGTGTTTTTGTATCGATTCAATTTCTTCCACTTTTTCAATACGATACGAGAAAGTCAAAGAGAAATTGGAAATTATGTTTTCTCAACAGGATCTCATTTTGATGTATTTATTTTGTGATGAGCTGCTCCCCGCCCCCGCCGCACTTTCGTCCTTCGATGATTCTCTAAGAAACGTGGTAGGAACGTGTAACAAGTGCTGCTCAAACCGAAGGAAATGAAATTTCTGTTTGTATCTAATTTGCTTTTAAATTGCTTCTTAAATCTATGGATTTAAGAAGTATTGCGTATCTAGGATCATTGTTGAAATAATATTATATAAGTTTAAAATACGAAGCAATTCGACGAAGTTCCTGTGTGGAAGTTATCTACAGAAGAGAACAATTCACTTATTGCACTTTGCACGTCGTAAAAATGGTCCAATGTTTTTTATAGCCGAATGTTAAAAAAGAGGTAAATTATTTCTATTGTACCAGTTCTTTTTGGTTTTTCTATAACTTTGATATAATTTTACATATTTTACAATTCTCGGTTAAGAAAATCACAACCATTTAGTAATATAAATTCCTTGTCTACACTATCTGCATCTACCTTAATATAATAATAATAATGTAGTATTGTTACTTTGAGCCCAAATAAGCGAATAATTTTTTCTTGAAAACTGCAGCTGCGCTCATCAGCCGTATACGCGAAGCTAGAGAATTCCATAAGAGGGATACAAGAACAAAGTAAGAGTCACGGCCCACATTCAGTATAAAAATCAGTGCCTTAAATTTTAGATAAGTACGCAGCGAGTGAGCAGCCCAAAATGGAATTCCGCCATAGGTGAAAAGTGGGACTACGAATGTTATAATTAGTTTCATGTGTGCCTGTTTCCAGAAAAGTGACTTTGATAACCAAAGAGATATCAACGAATCAAATATTTTAGAAATAATCAATTTAATATGGGCACAGCATGACATACGCGCACTGATCATGACACACGAGATTTTTAGCTTGCGATGAATAGGGAATTGTTGCACCATTCAAAGATATATAAGTAGCTGAGAAATATCCAACTCATTTTTGTGCAGAGCTAAACAGATTTTTTAGCATTCATGGGTAATTTGTTAGCTAGTGTCCATATGTTAAGGTTTTTTAGTCTTCGTCAATTTGACTTACCGCAGTCCTCGATAAGTCCCAGGGGTCTGCTTAAATATATTCTGGACATCTAGAACATAAAGGTGTATTTTCGAGCTTTTAGCTACGTCAGGGATGTCATTTAAGTATAGACATAACAGAAGGGGCCCTAAAATAGATCCTTGCGGAATTCCACGGTATATTGGAAGAACACTTAAAGACTGGCCATTAACAGGAACTTGGTTAAAGCGATCAGCTAAGAAATTCTTGATGACCATAGCTGTACTTGAAGAGAAAATAAAAGTCTTTAATCGCTTCCCAATTAGTATTTGATAATCCACACTGTCGAAAGCCTTTGAAAAATCAAACATTAAACGAATACCAACGTTCATTGTCTAGAGAGTTTCTAACATCCGTGCTAACTCTTAGTAATGCATTTTCATAGATATGATTCCTTCGAAAGCCCCACTGCCACCTAGAAAACAACGCTTTACTGTCAATAATAGTCTACAATTTGCTAACAAATAAGCTTCTCTAAAACTTTAGAAAGAATACATATAAGACTGATAGGTGTAAAATTAGATGGCTCAGAGGGGCATTTAGTTTTTGCTATGGGTATAATTTTGCTATTTTTCGTTGAGCAGAAACATCGTTCTACAAATATTATCATCAACATATTGCCAACATCGACTCCACCGCCCGCACGGCTTGGATATCGCACCACGGCACTGTGCCGTTGCTACTATTCATTTCGTAATACCTTTCTGGCTACATACGTAGCATTCACAACACGATACAGTACCTTAAATGATGGCAGTGCTGTCCATTATTCGGTGAAGTTTTAAAATAATATCTCGGTGTCAGGACTACCAACACATAAAAAAATTTCCAAAACTGGAATGCCAATTATGGTAAATGGCCGCAGTTCCCAATAAAAGCGTGCACTGCTGTGACGATAAATATAAATCCCAAAGAATAATGACTTTAATTAAATTGATTGTATTTTCTATTTGGGCTCGAATCCAAAAAACCGACAGCTTAGGCGGTATATATTTCTAAAAATTAAAATCAATTTTAAATCTAATATATACTGCAGAAACTGCACTACTTTTTTATTCCACAAATTTATTCAAGTTTTTTAAATGATGCTACACATTTCGCCTTGCAAGGGTATCATCAGGGCTTAGATTGAATACATCTACAATAACCCTATAGAATTGATTGGTATATGTTGGAGGTATATGTTGGAACACCCTTATCCGTATCACCCTGTATAGAATTCCGAAGAAGGCCTTAGGCAAAGATTAATGTAGCGAAACTTCTTTAAGTAATATATAATGGTGTCATAATGATTACGTAAACACGGCCTTCTTCTTAATGTGCGAACAGTAACAATATATCGATATATGTATATTCGCTATTATTATGATGTTTTGATCGTTACAAGGTCATGACCATCTATGGTTAATGCAAAACCTTCGAAACTACAAGCCATGCACAACAAGAAGAGCAGGAACATTGAACTCCTTTTTATGAATGCTTTGAGATAGGCGAAATTGGGCTTATATACCTCCTGAGCCCATATACTCTATCTCTGTCAGCTCCATTGCAAGCCATACAAATGACAAAGTGAAAAGTAGTTACCTCTCGTTTCGTTTAAGCACTTCGCGGCTATAAATTTGGTGCATGTATTTACCATAAAACAATTCATCGTTAATTCAAGTTCATAATTTCGCATTAAAATCGTTCAACAAGAGGCTCATTTCATACATACCTCCTAGGAGGTCCTTTGCACTTCATACATACAACCCGTAAAAGCATTTCCTGCTTATCAAAGAACACAAACCATTTCTCCTCAGCTCATTTCTCATACTTAATCGCACCTGTACTCGCACCAGCTCTACTGTACAAATATATTTTTAAAACATCGTGAAATGCTTGAAAAACAGATGTCTTTTTTGTATATAGAATTTCCAACGAAAACGAATATAATCGTTTAAAATTCTCCATAACATAACTTCTTCTATGTTAATTGCAAGCCAGTTCCCTCTCAAATAAACCCCACAAAGTTAAAATGCTTTTGTCGTCTTGTGCTCCAACAGCGAAAGAAATGAAATTGCCCGGAAATAATAGAGGAAACTAAAACAAACCACCCACTGGGTAAACTTGGACATTCGATTGGTCAACAAAAACGCTAACCATTCCAAATGGTCAAGGGGGTCACAGTGTCCAGTTGAAAACTTCTCACTGGACTCCAATACATTTGCACACATTTCAATGGAATCCACATCTATGGCAGAAAATCCATCGAAGAGGGAAAAAACTAAGAATTCAACAAAGGAAACAATAACCGAAACCACTCCCTCGAAGTGGCCCTTATCCTTGAAAATCTCAAGCGCACATCCAGATTCAACGCTATCTATCTCCAATGTCTAAAACAGACACAATCGTACTCCTATCTCCCTTGAGGGGAGGGTTGAATCCAAATACGACCAACATATGATAAAACTTAAGTGCAGATCTTACCATAGATAACAGATGGGAAACAGTTGGGGGTGGCATGAGAACTCTGGTCTCAGGTTTCCTCTACGTTCTTAAGTTGATGGCGTATCCTTCCGAAAGGACACTATTTTTCTTCATGAAGTGTTTATTTGAAAGTTTTTTCCCGGTTTGTATTTCCCGTCCTCTTGACGTCTCGCTCGCTACAAAACACTTACTCAAGGGGCAAAATTTATGACGTTTTTACGCTCCGTTTGTTTTATTACCCCTGAACTAATATCAAACACACTCGCATCAGGACAATATTGCTAAAACAGAGCGATACGTTTAAGTAGACAAAATCCTAATAAAAATGGCGACTGTTTAGCTAAGTGGCTGTGCTTCTCAAGTACAACGATAAATTGCATAGATTTGCAATAATAGATAGCATGGTTCGGGTCCCCTGGAGGTTAAGGGCCCAGGAAACCAGACACAATAGTTCTGCTAAATGAGGAAGTCAACTAATTTCGAAATTAATTACTGCCAGACTGTTAAAGGAGTTGAGATAAAGTGGATTCTTGTTCAAGATGACAAAACACTAGTTCGGGAACATTACACCAAAATTTACGAGTTTTCTTTTTTAAGATAGGCTCAAGTTATAGGCGCCAAATTGTAATTTACACTATGAAGAAATAGACTTTCGGGAAATAAAAATGTTTTTGTCCTTAATAAAGTTGTTCGCTTCCAAAGTTTCTGGAAATTTCTGGAAAAGGTATCTGATATTTTACATTTATTTCAATTTATCAAATCTACTAATTAGAAAATCTCTTTTCCAAAAACTATAGCATTTCTCATTTCCACAAAATTTATTCTGGATTCTAGGGAAGGTATCAAACAAATTATTTAACAAAATCAATTAAAATGAAAGATACTTTATACAGGTGGAAACCTGTCAACCAATTTGTCCTTTCTGATGCAATCTTTACAACGTCACCTGAAATGACTTTCTTCTGTTTGTTAGCATGAATTGCCCTTTTAAATATGGCAACAGGAGAATAGAATCCAGTATTTTCAGATAGACTTCCCGATATAGGCAAACTTCGGTTCCACATGATTGGCGAGTTAATCACATTCATCTATACTTTCCTTGTGAAATAGTATGGACAACATCAACATCGAGATTTTATGTTTCAAAATCTCACAGATTATATGAGCCAGTGATTAGCGTAGGCATGTATAACTGAATGACCCACACAACACGTTGACTACCTGTTGCATGTATACTCTACAAGTAAGTATGGTGTCTTAAGATCTCATAAACCAGAGTTGTACGATTCCCGATATCTTTAGGATCTTTAGGACTTAATGACCTACCGAGTTCATATAAACCTGCAGGTATTTATCAACCCCTTTATGGAGGATTAGTGTTATCCTTTTTTATGTTGCAGTACTAAAGATTGTGCTAAATCCATCCGCTGTACTGAATAGTCTTTAATAAGTAACCTATACTCCATTTCCATGTAGGATTCAATCCGAGTTGTTCCGCCCATGGAAACAGAGATTGATTCCAGTTAACACTGTTAACTCAACGAAACAGTATCAGGTAGGATTCTAACTCTCAAGTTTATCCGGTAACAAAAATAATGGAAAACAATACCTACGGGACGAGTATTTTGAAATGTTCTAACCACTTTTAATAAATTTTCCATCCTTTTATAATAGTGGTGCCCGCTGCTACAAAAGCTTAGTTCTACGACACATATTTACATAGTGTACACTTATTATACCATCTATATGACAGATAGGGTATATTAGCTTTGATCCAACGTTTGTAGCGCATAGAACCAATAATGCTAGAGCAGAATAAATTATATACCTACATATGCTCGGAATATGAAAACAAATCGATTTAAGCATGTCCGTCTGTCCGTCCGTTCGTCTGTGCACACGATAACTAGAGAACGAATTGAGCCAGAAGGCTAAAATTTGGTATATATTACTTTCAGAAAATTTGCTGGTCTAAGTTCGAAAATTTGGAGAATACCTCCACTCCTTCAATAAGACGCCATATTGAATTTTTGGATTATTGAGCATAATTCAAATAGGGAACAATATATAGCTCTCAAATTTAGTATTAAGGAGCAGTTTTATAAGACGCTTAACCAATAAAATGAAAATAGCTCATATTCTTCCACTCCTTGGTCGGGCGGCCGTATTGGATCTTTGGATTTGTGGTAGTTTCGAATTTTCTATTCGTCAGTACTATCAACTGACTTGTAGATTGCTCTACGTCTGCGATTTCGAATCGATAAAGTCTCCAATAAAACTTTCGTCACCAATTTAACAGGATTTATTTTTTAATAAAATATGTTCAGCTACAGAACAACATATACTTTTAATTGACTTCTTTAAAAGGAAAACTTTCATTTACAGCTCACTATTCAGCTGAGACTGAACTGACTCATAGAAAAAACTGACAAGGTAAAATTAATTCTTTTGAACAAAAACAAATAAAAAATTTCTCGCGCCTACGCAAAATTTGTAAAGAAAATTGCTGCGCACAGTGTCCGGTTGCTAAGTAGCAAATTCCAAAATATAAACACCTGTGAACACGAGTTATGAGACTCCAAGTCGGAAAAACGAAAATAGGCTACATCCCCCCACTCCTTGATTTAGCCGGCATATTGAATTTTTGGATTATTGGACATAATTCGAAAGAGAAGCAACCTATCACTTTAAGAGCTTGTATCAGATGAGTTTTATGAGATACCATGTCAGAAAAACAAAAATAAGCCCTATCCCCCACTCCTTGGTTGGACCGCCATATTGGATTTCCAGATTATTGGACAAAATTCGAAAAGGAAACAACCTATCACTCTAAAATTTTGTACAGTTTTATGAGATGAATTATATTTATATCATATAGGGTATCAAGTAATCAGCCTATGGCTGATTATATATTTTATGTTTTTTAAATGACGTTGTGCAGTGCAACTCGTGTACGGTTCGCGTTCTCTTCGGATAGCGATTTCATTCTATCGGTTTCTTTTCATGCGAAAATGGTGTATCCGAAGAAATTTTATCTAAAAAAGAGAGCGTTTGAGGAGTGTTGGAACTTCTACTACTATTGTAGTAGATTTACTACATATTAACTCTCAGAAAATTTTATTATATTTTGGTTCCAACTTGCTACATTTTTCTCGGCAAAGTTCCCACAGTTTCATTAAAAAAATTTACTGAAAAAGTTTATCTTCGAAATCTATTGAAAAATTCGCAGAGGAAGCTTAATCTTTTGTTTCTTCTATAGAATTTCTTGCTTTACAAATATTGTCTTCTGCTATAAAAAATTAATTTGTATTTGAAATTCTAATTCAAATCTTGAATCTGATTTTTGGTTTTCAAAAACTTGTCACTGGTATCTGGTGTCTGGCCTGACGGGCCCAAATCTAATTGCGGGGTGATATATCTCCCAAAAAATAGTTTTTGTATGGTTCTGGATTTGAAGCAAATCCACCCAAAATCAAATTTCAGTTTATAGAAATAGAAGTTTAAAAAAATTCTCGCGCCGATGGCCGGGCGGGTTTCTCCTCTACGGGCGCAGGTTCGATTCCTGCAAAGGGCGTGGTAATTTGTTTGGATCCCCGTGGTTGAGACAATTCTATTGATGAGAATTGTACTGGTGAAGCTACAGTAAAAATTTATGCTAGAATTGCGCCTTAATTGCAACATAGGATCGTCCCCTAAGTTTAATCAATACCTTGGAAAAAATTAATATATATATATATTTCCGTTATAATGACGAATTTATGTCTGTATTTTTGTTAATAAAAATTGTGATTTTACTACATTTATTTTTAATCTCCTACATTCTTTTTACCGATATGCTGCACTTTTCCCCTTCGTAAGTCCCAACAATGGTCAGAGCAGCGTTGCTGCCACCTTAGCACAATTGTACTATTTCTACTACGATTTTGGCGAGCTAATTTTCTACTCCGTACTATTTAATTTTACTATACAATTTTTGTAC
Source organism: Dasypogon diadema (assembly GCA_006980735.1). Classification (NCBI taxonomy): domain Eukaryota; kingdom Metazoa; phylum Arthropoda; class Insecta; order Diptera; family Asilidae; genus Dasypogon; species Dasypogon diadema. Next base: position 61,003 of record QYTT01090926.1, read on the forward strand.
TTTTTCGAAATTTGGCTCAGCTAATTTTAAATGATTCAATGATTAGCTTCCATTCAATAAGAAATGTTGTATCAGACATTTTATATAAATGTGCAGCTGTATGCAGAATGTTGGACAGAATATCAATTTCTTCGATGGTAGACTTAGATGTAACTTGCGCCGAAAGTATTCATGTTTGCCTTCTAATATTAGACTCAATTAAATTATGAATTCTTGAACGCACATTAACAAACACATCCTAGAACCATGCGATATTTCAACACCGACGAAATCTATACCAAATATTTTGGAAAACGTGACAACCTTAGATTTGAAGTAATCTCTGACATAAGCTGCAACGTTATCGCCCACTTTCGCGATACAATCTCGGCGATTCAATTTGAACCCAGT
>QYTT01090926.1:61412-73387 GCA_006980735.1 Dasypogon diadema
CTAATTTTCTACTCCGTACTATTTAATTTTACTATACAATTTTTGTACTTTTTCGAAATTTGGCTCAGCTAATTTTAAATGATTCAATGATTAGCTTCCATTCAATAAGAAATGTTGTATCAGACATTTTATATAAATGTGCAGCTGTATGCAAAATGTTGGACAGAATATCAATTTCTGCGATGGCAGACTTAGATGTAACTTACGCCGAAGGTGTTCATGTTTGCCTTCTAATGTCAGACTCAATTAAATTATGAATTCTTTTGAAAACATTTTGCCCCAGCATTACACTCTCAATATTTTTAATGGGAGAACCATAAACTGATCAAAAGTAAGTCTAATAAAGAAGGCATTTCAGCGTTATAGTAAGTTCCAAATCAAGAGTCTGAGGCAAATCATGAGAAATATTTCTGTTACTACTGTTCACATTGAAATCCTCGCATATAATAACGTCTTCATAATGATGCGAAAGTCTGTATAACACAGTCTCTAATTTAGAAATATTTTTCAAGAAGAAGAAATTTGGAGGACAGTAAACGCACATTAACAAACACATCCTAGAACCATGCCATATTTCAACACCGACGAAATCTATACCAAATATTTTGGAAAACGTGACAACCTTAGATTTGAAGAAATCTCTGACATAAGCTTCAACGTTATCGCCCACTTTCGCGATACAATCTCGGCGATTCAATTTGAACCCAGTGGTGATACATCCTCGGAGTTTTTGCTTCCATTCATGACTTTTGGTCGAAAGACCGAGGTATATAGCAAAATGCAATTCCCTATAGGTTTCGAAAAATTGCTCAATATTTATTTTGGTATTACGTTAGTAGAATAGAGGATTTCGGTAATAGCAACATCATTGACATAGCTGGACGTAATGCAATTCATTCAGCTCACTCTGAGGATCAGTAACCTCATGTTGAAGATCACTATAGCGCTCTCGGATTTTGGCAACTCTGGATATTGAAAATAGTCAACTTCTCACATGAAATTGTAGATATTAAAATTTAAAACAAATCACTGTCATACATCATAAAAAGCGGGCGTATAAGGCGAACAAGTGCTTGGAAACAAGGAAGATTTAGACTGACTCATTGGAAAAGCAAAAGTACGAGTTACTAATTTCGCTGTAAGGTTATATATCCCTCCTAGTACGCAAATCTTACCAAAGGCAAGCGATTTCTCCACTTCCAGATCAATAGCAATCATTTTAATTCTGTCTATGGTCTTCGAAACTTTTATTAAGGCGTAATAAATAAAATATCTCAAAGTTAATCACAAAGTGCACAACCGCCAAGATGGCTCAATGGGTCATATGGAGACCCGAAGCACTCTGACAGAATTTGGCACTCGGTCTTTTTGGTCTAACTTCGTGCATTTGGCCTGACCATCCTCTTCCCACAAGAAGAAAGAAGTAAGCAGATGGAGAAGTGGCTTGAAGTAGGCGTTATCCGACCGAGTCGTTTAAATTTTGCTATTCGTGTCATTCTTGCTAAAAAAAAAAGAAAGACTGGCTTGTATAGACATTTCATCGATTATAAAAAGTTAAGCAGGTATATTGGGAAAGACAGATATCAGTTACAAATAATGGAAGATGTCCTAGAAGATCTTCACTCGATATTAGTTTTCACGACGCTAGACTTACGGTAATGGTTTTATTCACGTACACATCGAAGGCAGTGAAAAATTTACAGTGTTTCAAACAGGAGAGAGAGGCAATTTGGATTTAATAGGGCTCCTTTTGGGCTACTCTGCGGAAGTATTCCAAAGATTTATAAACACGATATTATTGGACGATATTATTATCCCTATCATTAACGAAACTGAAAACATCAAAAGTCTGAAGAAGACGTTACAAGTTATTGCCAAGCATGGCCTTTTAATAAGGTGGCCCAAATGCAATTAAATAGAAGAAATACTGGAGACCCAATAGCTAGTGTTATGGTTTTTTCTGGACATAGCTCACCTATGATTTCGATTATGCATCTTACAAATCCATCAAATAAGCGATAACTCATAAAGCAGTTCAACACTTCACAGCTAAGTGAACTTTACGACGTTCGTGGTTTTGATGAAATTGAAAAATAGATCTATAATCATAAAAGCATCCAAAATATCCCCTAAAAAGATCTCTTATCACTCTTGCAATGCCCCATGTTTGTGGACTGCCTTTTATTCAAAATGACGAAATCCATCTACGACGAAATTTAAGGATATACCGACGATTTGAACTGGACTGATTTTTCCATCAGATTTCGAATAATTCGAATAGGTTTTTTTAATTTAGAATACTGAATCGAAATTCCGATCATGTAAATTCACACCTTTCATTTCATTTCACAATAAGAAGTTTGCAAGGACATATCAAATATAACATATATATAATCTTCTATATATTAATTATACAAAGAAAGCTCCCGGTTCCGTATTTCAACCACTTTTTCATCGAGCTTTTCTTGGAATTTTATAATGGCAACACTGATCCGCATCAGTTCGGGGTTGTGTTCATTACTTTGCGGTCCTGGCTAACTTTGGTGTTAAGTTCAGTGTTTGCCACCGATAAGTATGCAATACATGTATTTATTGGAACTTTTTCTCATTTCCTCTATTATTTACCCTTTATTGCATAGTATGGATCTGCTCAAGATTTCAGTTTTTGCAGTGACTTTTAAGGGCTAAACAGAAGAGACAAAGAAATGTCCAATTCTGCATAGTAAAATATTTTGCACGTATCATTTTAATTCTTGCTTGCATGAGAGGATTAGGGGATACTTCCAAAAAAACGCGCCTCTTGCCTTACCTCTAGGGTGGTGTGGAAAAAGGTTTGAAATTTAAGGTGCAAATTGAGGGAACATATAAAAACGTTATGCCACTCAGATTCAATTTGTGCAATTGCACAGGGGTCTCCTAGTATATATAAATATATATATATATATAAGCTTCTGTCTTGCACAAAATTAGACCAACAACAAAATAAGAAACCACCCTTTCTTCACTGTCCATTTAAAATGATTGAAGACATCAATTTACTACTTTAAAACTATTTCAACGGATCAGCATAACAGATAGGATCGAAATGGACTCTACAGCTCCTTGTGTAAACATCGCACTTTATATGGAAATTGAATTCAAGTATAACCAGCTTCTTCCGCATTTTTTGTTCATTTTTCAGGCAATTTCCAGCCCCTTAAACACTTTGCGGCCAGATAATAAAAACTTACTGCCCTTTTATGTTCCTATTTTGTTAGATTCCTGCCAGGGAGTATCTGTTGTAGTAGCAACGGGAACCATAAGAAGATTTCGTTTGGATCATTGGAAAAAGGGGTAACGAAGCAATTGTATCGAGTTAATCAATGCAAAAGCAACAATTTTCCCTTGTGGCCACATCCTCCCTGAATATACATCGATACCACATACTGCAGGGAAAGGGGAAGCTGTGTTATATTAAGAAATAAAATTAATAAAAGGACCCTCTGACCCATACCGTGGTAGCAACCCTTTTCTCCACTGTAATATGTGCGAAATGCTGCTTATTTTTTATAGCGGTCACTTTTCATTCTAAGCCGAAAGTGTAAATTTTGCTCATGGGCATTGAATTTACGCCACAACTCTCGCACAGAAAACATTTAAATGGGGTTGATCAGAAGTATAAGCAACTCTTACAGGGAGTGGTCAGGTGACATTTCATTAATTTTCAGTTTTTGAAGTTGTTTTCTACATATGGACAAAGCTTGACAAATGACTTTTCGGGATGGTAAAGTTTGAAGGATGACTTTGCCGGGTGAAACTGTGCATTAGCTTCCCATGATCCCTTACCTGATTGTTAAGGATTCTACCATTGGTGGGTAGATTTTTGAGAGAACTAAAAATGAATCGGAATTTATTCAAATTGATGCAGATCCGTTCTAGGTGAAAGATGTCTCTGCAAGTAAAAGTAGAATCCAAGTTGTAGGGAATTGTGAAAGGATTTGAGTTCTATTCAGGAGGATTTTTCTTTCATGGAAATCTTTTCTATTTGCTTGTTGTTGACTGTTGTGAAGAGCTTAAAGTATAGGAAGGGTCGATTCGATTTTATGCTGAATTTCATGACTTTTGTATAAGTTGGTAGGCTTCGGAAAATATTTACGTGTTTACGAAGACAAATTCTTAAGAGGAAAGATTATTTTGGAAATCTAGGAATGACTTTTCTCACAAGAATATTAATTTAATCTTTAACAACTCCTTAGAGATATCTATGTGATCCGTTTTTTGCAATTTACAGCGTTAGGAAGAATTTTGATAGTAAAAAACGATATACAGTGCTTGAAATCGACAAACAAACTGGAATTATTGCACTTTCGTAGAATTTCTTGCTTTTTACTTTCAACATATTTACTGTATACTAGTAATAAACCTCTGCTTTATAAAATACATAACAGGAAACCGCATTCACGCACTACAGAATCATATCAAATTGTTGGAATTTTACCATATAAAATGCATTAACTAGAGTACTCCATAGTGTATGTATGGCCTTTGACAGCCTGAATCTTGATAGAATACCAAAGATTTTGGATAACTTGATAATTAGATGTAAAATGCAGGACTGGCGGAAGAATTTCCTGACAAAGCGGCAAATACTGGTAGAAATAAACAATTGTAAGAGCGATGTCAACGAAATAGAGTACGGCGTTCCACAGGGGTCAGTCCAGGGCCCTATAACGTTCATTATGCACTCCAGCTTGTTGTTGACAGTGCTTAAGGGAACTCATGTGCATGTGCATGAGAACAATTTGTCTCTATTTATTGAGCATAGAAATACAGAAGATACCCTAAAGACACTTCAGATGGAATGCAATGTGTTATAAGGATAGATCCATCACATGGGAAACTCATATTGAGGCACTGAATTCTAGGGATCTTATACAACGCATTGCTGATCTTTATTTAATAAATAAATAAATAAAAAAATAACTACACAAGAAAAACAAGATATATGTCTTTTAATGTGTTTAGGAAAGCAATAAGAACAAAATTATAACTTCAAAAAAGAAGAAAACAAAAAATTCAAGATAAAACTAACTAATACTAATTCAAAAAGAACAGAAAAAAGTTTACAGTATCAAAAGAAAAGATAGTACAGAATTAAGAACGTAAGGACTATATGCTGTTTTTAAAAAGCCATCCAAACAAATATTTAGAAAAATTACGATTGCTACAGTTCCTTCTCAAATTGATTGGTAAATTACTCCAGAGTCTGGCAGACTGCATGAGAAACTGGCTTTCAATAATGATATAACGAAATTAAGGTATTCTCATGGAAAGTGTCCTCGTAAAATAAAGATTTTATTATACAGATGGCTAGGTCCTTTCCTTATAAGTACATTATGTAGAAGTAGAACAGTTCTTATTGCTGTGAATCTGGCATGGATAAAGATCTGTGTAGAATGTTTCATCTATTCTATTCAAGAATTCGTTCTCTGTCTGGCTATATTTGGCCAATTCACAGAAAGACCTAGATTAAAGGATTATATCTTGATGAACACCAGCAACAGTCGTTTCTGTCTGCAGTTTCTAGATTCTAGACCCTCGCTAAAGCACAACTGATGATATATCTAAAACTCTTTTTCTTAACTCAACTGGAAATTTTTTGGCTGATTGTAATGTTTACACCATATTTATTTATTTGTTGGTGTTAATTCAGTAGCATACAGCCTAAATCAGGTGATGGGCAAATTGTCTACACAACGTAAATTACGCCATTGTCGACGCGTAAATATTGATGTAGTCTACGTCGCAATATTCCACGTAGAGAATGCAATCTATGTAAACAATGTAGACAATAGATAGTGGATCCTATCTGGACAACTCCGACATTCACCTCACAAATAATTTTCATTGATAAATTGAATTTGACCAATGTTTCGTGTCGCCACTCTGGATAAATGGAGCTTGAATCTTTATCAGAGGAAGAATATACATTGTTTTGGTAGCATTTCAATTGGAAGCGAGCAAAAGAGGCGTGCATTTTTTGTGGAATTTTGTTACATTAAACAAAGTCAGCGTTTATTTTACGTGTTAGTGTTCATTTTAGCACTTAAATTTACGTTACTCATTGCAAGATCGTCACCACTGAAAAGCTCTGAAAACAAAATATTCAGAATGAGGTTACCAAATGGCGATATAATGTATAAATCTGGCAACTCTTATAGTCTGTAAACCGTGGAAATTGGGCTCGTTCAAGTTTTCCTCTAATAAATGGACTGATCAATTTGCTATTTCATGCAACGACTTGAATACTACGGACGGAGCGCGCCCAAAAGCATTCCATTAAAGAATCATGGGACCAAATTTGCAATCTTTTTCATTTGCTCTTATAATCGTACAGTGACAGTGACTGAACAAAATTTCTGTTTATTTGAATCTGTTAAATCAGCTGCGACATATCGCAAACACACGAATGGGGCCTGTCTACCAAAAGTTTACATTGTCTACCAAATGTTTACATTATCTACATTGTCTACGCATTGTCTACCCGGAGTGTAGACAATGCAAATCTACGCGTAAATACCCATCACAGCCTACATAGTACCGTTAAAGTTCAACAATTCATTTTTATAAGTACATAATCTAAAGAAGAATAAAAGTTCAAGAAAAAAATAGAAGATAAGATAGAAGATAAACTAAGTAATAGAAGGAAATAAAGTAGATCTTAATTTTCGAAAAGAAAAACTAGGAAAAAGAGAAAAAATTGTACACTAGTAAAATAATAATGATATTAACAAAAGAGAAGTAAAAATTAAAAACTTAGAGACAAATCAAAAGGAAATATAAAATAAGCTAAATATAATTCAAAATATAAAAACAAAATACATATTTAAAAGAAGGGTGAAAGCATGGGAAACATTTTTAGACGAAAAAGAATGGTACAAGAATAAGTATAATAATTTAAATTTCTTAAGTCTATCATTGTCCTCAAGGGTAGTGTTTTCAACCTTAAACAATAGGATCCTAGTGAACTTCTGAATGGATTCAACATTTTCAGAATATGACGAATAAAATGGACTCCACGCAGAATTGTACTCTGTGGGTAGGGTTGATTCGATACAACTGAATACGAGTACTTACTCGATACTTTTCATTCAAAACGAGTAAAATTGGTATCGATACCGTGTCGTTTCGAACTTGTCGACATAAAAAAGGAAAGCAATTTACAAAGGAAATAGACGAGCTTTCCATGTACTTGAATGGCTCAGTTTGCAATTCTCAAGCAACCCACTCGAGGAATGGAAAGGCATGAGAAATGTTTTTCCATCAGTTTACAAGCAGGCACGACCATTTTTGATTGTAGTGGGGTCCTCAGTTCCACGCGAACGATTATTTTCCAAGGCAGAGACAATCATTACAAAAACTAAAAACCGGTTTGCCGGTAAACATTTAGAAAAATTGATATTTCTGAATGGTCTCTCAGAGGAAGAGTCCTACACCTGAGTTTTATTGTATTTATGTTTATGCATTTTTATAATCTTTGTGAATATATTGAGATTTCTCCTCTACACTTTAGTTGTTTTAATTATTTACCCTACAATTATTATGATCCACCGTTAAAAAAGTACTCATATAGATACGATACGAGTGGGTATCAATACTTTTGATTCGATACTCGACAGGTATCGATACTTTGATTTGAAAGTACTGTAATGAATACTGATATCGATACCTCCCTGGTATCCGAATCAACCCTATCTGTGAGACACCAGAAAGTTCATCGTGCAATAAAAGTAATAAGAATTGTTATATGAAGTAACATTACCAGAATTTACATCCTAATACACAGAGGAGAAATGCTTGGAGAACAATTCACAGGCTCAACAATGCATATAGTCGTAACTCTAAAGATGACCAATATATCTTTGCTGATCAGGTAGATATAGAAAATTCTGGAGCGATAGATCTAACCAAAAATACTCACAAACCTTCCTAAATCGGCGAACAAGACTGTGACCACCGACATACCCTGCACGCTATTCTAACAGTCAGTGTTAAATCAAATGGCAAAAAACTAGGTACAGTGCCTGATGCTATTCGGAGTACTGATTTCTGCCCAAATAAGTTGTTTTAATTATAACAAAGATTATGGTCGATGTTCCCATAATATTAAAATTTCTAAAAACTTAAATTTTCGATATGACTTTTCATCCAGAAGCCTGTTAATTTTATAGGAACTGGTCAAGTTCGGTTCATAGTTAGTAGTGTAATTCATTTTCAATACAATCTAGTCTTTCTTACACTTTAAAAAATGCTTTCGAACCTGACAACAATACCAATAATAAATTATCTTTAATTGCGCCCACCTATAGGAAGGAAGATTGATGACGTGTTTTTGTTCTAAGCTATAGCGTTCATGGCTGGTTAAATCTGAAATTACCGCTTGATTTAACAAGAGCTCGGAGCTATTTAGCGTATTTTGCTAAATATCCCCATCCCAGGGAAAACATCAGCAGGGAAAGACTGTTGCTGGATAGGAAAATAGCTGTGGTATACCGACGACGGTGGTTGCAAAAACAACTTTCTTGTGGGTGCAAACAAATAGCGCAGCTGATGATGTTGTTGTTGTTCATGGAAAACATAAAAACACCGACCAAAATATTTTCCACCTCTCCTTCTATGCTACAATATTACTATGCTTTTTTGAGACTCTATTTATTTATTTTCTAAATCTGAACGCCTGAGTGACTACCCTCACTGTCAGCTCCGTCACACTCCTAAAGCCATTTCATCTCTCATCTCAAGTGGATACACCTTACGCTTACGGTGCTGGAGGGCAGCGCTTTTAGTTTTCCAGAACACTCGAATCCTCTTGTCCTTTTTTCGAAGGAGCACTTTATTCTCATTCGCCTGGGAGTGGATTTTATGCTTGAAAATATTCGGTCTTGGTACTGCTGGACTAAACTGATGACTACTTTCCATCTCCAGTTTCACCAGTTATAAAATGGTACAGATTTTCTACGCCCTCGAGGGGCTTATTCAAATTTTGTAAATTGTTTTTGAATATGAGAATAATTTTTGGAATTTATTTTATTTTAATTTTGATGAAAATTGAATTTCATTCTTGAGGCTCTCGTGCTTAGTTTTAAATGATGAGTGTGCTCCTTGGGGATTTTATGCAAGAGTGCACCCTTACTTCTATTTTTTCCTTATTTCAAGTAAATTTTATGTATTATGCTGTTTGCCTTGAAACGGAATAATACAGAAATGTTTCGGGGAAATCTTTTAACTTACAAAGTGCTTAAAGTCGTCCGTGGAGATCTATGGGCGTTCCTAATTTGCATTCAATCAAATTTTCCACTTTTTATTTTTCTCTTCAGGCAATTTGAAAATTTAGAGGTACACATGTTATAAGAACGCCATTTATGTAGTCTTCTTTATTCTAATTATAGCATTCCCAGAAGTATTAAACAATTACTTCTGAAATAATTCGGTTGCTATTGCTTCTTGGTAATGTTGTGCCTGCTCAGGTATTAGATTTATAGTAAGTTCTTTTGGAGCTAAGAACTATTAAGCAAAGTATACGAAATCGTTTTCACCTGTTGCTGATTCATATTATGATTTGGTGTCAACTTAATGACCCTGACAGCAAGCAACGTTTAACAAGAGAAGTGTTTTACTCGAGACAAATTTATCACATTTAATATCTGGAATAAAATATTCAACAAGTTAAGTGGAAAGAGATAGTGTATAGGAACTGAGAACAGGATAGGATTAAGCAATATTAGAGAGTAAGGCATCTAACGGATCAATGAACATCTATAGTTTTGTTACGAGAAACCTAAAAAAACTTCAATAAATTGAAATTCAGTGCAAGAATTGGGATCACTTTGAGCTACACGGCGTGTGTTTAGCTTTTTTCTGGATGCATAAGACAATTCAGCCTCCAATGCGTTACTACAGTGGAGATTATCTATTATCTATCTATTCTATATATATATTAATTATACAAAGAAAGCTCCCGGTTCCGTATTGCAGCCACTTTTTTTATGTGGAGTTTCATCGAGCTTTTCCTGAAATTTTATAATGACAACACTGATCCGCATCAGTTCGGGGTTGTGTTCATTACTTTGGGGTTGCGTTCCTGGGTAACTTTAGTGTTAAGTTCGGTGTTTGCCACCGATAAGTATGCAATACACGGATTTATTAGAACTTTTTGCATTTCATTATTCTGCATGGTAAAATATTTTGCAAGTGTCTTTTTATTGCTTCCTTGCATGGGAGGATTAGGCCTACAGGGGACACCGTTTTTACCCTCCTTATAGGACATGACGACTCGTATGAGTCTATAAGCGCGGAGGTTAAGGCCCCCACTTCCTTATGCACGTCTGCTCTGCGGTTAAGCGATAGCGTGCTGGTATGTGTGAGGTTGGAATGTAAGGTGTCTCCTTCCAGTTAGCTTTCCGGGGATTCCTATAGGTGGTGTGATTTGTCATGTCTACATCAATTACTCAGAAATGGAATCTTTTAAAGTTCAAGGGTGCTAAATGAAGGTAATGTCCGCTTTGTTCCTTTTGAAGATGAGTTGCAGGTTGGCCGTAGTCGTCCTGCTGCGATGGAGATTGATTTAAATAAACCTCATCGACCCTCCATATCCTTATCTTCCGTCCTCATTCCTCCTACCAACGTGCTGTCGCTGTCATCGCTCGACTTCAGGAGCCTCACTTCCTCCTCCGAGTCGACTACCAACACCGAGCTGCAGTTGGTCACGTCTAGATCGGCTAGCTTCGGGAATGTCATGCTCAGCCGTTTTGTCTGCAGCTTCCGGGAGTTGGCTGCCCTCCACGGACAGCTGTCCAGTGCCCCCCCGGACACGCAGCTTCACGTTGATCCGCCCCTGCGTAATTACCGCAAGGTCTGAACATGACGGTGTCCCACCTGAAGTGAGCCTTCCCATTCCTGGCTCTGAGCCTCTTGAACGAGTCCCGGTTAATACCCAGCCTGAGAACAATAGCGCCATCCTGTTCTCCCCGCTGGTAGACTTCCCATAACTCGGTTCTGAAGCCATTCTGCTTCTCAAGACAAGCAAAAATTTACTCATTTGAACGTAGTTTGCCCTTAACTGCCACGCATACGCGGGAAAAGCTGCGGTAGTTCCTCCACCCCTACTTCTTTAGATTGATTCCCTCCCACAGCTTCCGAAGCTCCGATACCCTTTCCCTAAGGAACTTCACCGTATCGGTGTCTTTGCACACCGCCCCGTGGTGGCTCTTTTTGAAGCCACACCATGAGGAGCGGGCAGGCAGCACTCCCCCAGAGGCCTCCAGGGCAGCATCAAAGGCTGTATCCAGAGATCTCTGAAATGTTGCTTGGCTTTCTCCTCTTGCCGAGGGATCAGCGACGTTCGCTGTGAGATTGTCAGATGGCGTGAGCCTCAACCCAGCTGGTTGCCCAGAGGCCACCATAACCGGTTGACTCCCTAGCTCACCCACTAGCCACTGATGCAGCAGCGATATTCCCTCGCACGGATGCCCAGGAGTATCGCCTTCCCTTTTTCACAGACGCGGTTGAGGGTTCCCGCCCTCCTTTCCTTCCTTTTTTGCAGTTCTTATCTGTGAGAGATCGGAATGAATTATCGGATTTTCGGATTACATAATAGATGGCACCAAGTGTAACTCTACACATTTTTCACGACATCTTTTAAAATTTTCACAGTTATAATTATAAACCAAACGTAAATGAAATATTTGAAGTCGGAATTCATCTCCCGAACTTTATTTACTGACAGTCAGATTCTACCATGGAAATAAGAACTAAGGAACGGACATAAAGCCTAGTACAATGCTGAATCGGAATTCCGATTTGCAATTCAAGCATTTATCTCTACACGGTAAAACTAGTGTGTAGAATAGTGTGGAAAAGAAATCAAATTTCGGAGACTTCATTCTGACGTTTGAAACCCACAAAGTAAAAATACTGAAAATGGTACAGATATAACA